>PISX010015736.1:10211-48642 GCA_004024625.1 Mellivora capensis
AAAAAAAAAACTAAAAAAAAAAAAAAAAAAGAAAATCCCTGCCTTAACTTTGCGGGTCACATTTTATCTTAGCACTCACCTCTGTGCCTTCTGATGAATGGGTCATTTCACTCACTGCTGCAAGCCACTTAACCGAGAAGCTAGAAAGAGAGCAGAGACTTAACCTTTATTAAAAATTTTTTTTATTTTTTCATTAACATATAATGTATTATTAGCTCCAGGGGTACAGGTCTGTGAATCGCCAGGTTTACACACTTCACAGCACTCACCATATCACATACTCTCCCAATGTCCATGATACAAACACCCTCTCCCTACCCCCCTCCCCTCAGCAACCCTCAGTTTGTTTTGTGAGATTTAGAGTCTCTTATGGTTTGTCTCCCTCCTGATCCCATCTTGTTTCATTTATTCCCTTCCTATCCCCCAAGTCCCCTACATTGCCTCTCATCTTCCTCATATCAGGGAGATCATATGATAATTGTCTTTCTCTGATTGACTTATTTTGCTAAGCATAATACCCTCTAGTTCCATCCACGTCATCGCAAATGGCAAGATTTCATTTCTTTTGACGGCTGCATCGTATTTCGTATTCCTATATATATATATAGGAATACGATATATATATATACATACTATCTATCTATCTATCTATATATATATATATAATCTCACATCTTCTTTACCCATTCATCTATTGGTGGACATCTAGGTTCTTTCCATAGCTTGGCTGTTGTGGACATTGCTGCTATAAACATTCAGGCGCACGTGCCCCTTCGGATCACTACATTTGTATCTTTAGGGAAAATACCCAGTAGTGCAATTGCTGGGTCAAAGGATAGCTCTATTTTCAACTTTTTGAGGAACCTCCATGTTGTTTTCCAGAGTGGTTGCACCAGCTTGCATTCCCACCAAGAGTATAGGAGGGTTCCCCTTTCTCCGCATCCTCACCAGCACCTGTCATTTCCTGACTTGTTAATTTTAGCCATTCTGACTGGTGTGAGGTGGTATCTCATTGTGCTTTGGTTTGTATTTCCCTGATGCCAAGTGATGTGGAGCACTTTTTAAAGTGTCTATTGGCCATCTGGATGTCTTCTTTGCAGAAATGTCTGTTCATTTCCTCTGCCCATTTCTTGACTGGATTATTTATTCTTTGGGTGTTGAGTTTAATAAGTTCTTTATAGATTTTGGATACTAGCCTTTTATCTGATATGTCATTTGCAAATATCTTCTCCTATTCTGTCAGTTGTCTTTTGGTTTTGTTGACTGTTTCCTTTGCTGTGCAGAAGCTTTTGATCTTGATGAAGACCCAATAGTTCATTTTTGCCCTTGCTTCCCCTGCCTTTGGCAATGTTCCTAGGAAGAAGTTGAAAAGGTTGCTGCCTGTGTTCTCCTCAAGGATTTTGATGGATTCCTTTCTCACATTGAGGTCCTTCATCCATTTTGAGTCTATTTTCGTGTGTGGTGTAAGGAAATGGTCCAGTTTCATTTTTCTGCTTGTGGCTGTCCAATTTTCCAAACACCATTTGTTGAAGAGACTGTCTTTTTTCCATTAGACATTCTTTCCTGCTTTGTCCAAGATTAGTTGACCATAGAGTTGAGAGTCTATTTCTGGGCTCTCTATTCTGCTCTATTGATCTATGTGTCTATTTTTGTGCCAGTACCATACTGTCTTGATGATTACAGCTTTGTAATAGAGCTTGAAGTCTGGAATTGTGATGCCACCAAGTCTGCTTTCTTTTTCAACATTCCTCTGGCTATTCAAGGTCTTTTCTGGTTCCATATAAATTTTAGGATTATTTGTTCCATTTCTTTAAAAAAATGGATGGTATTTTGATAAGGATTGCATTAAATGTGTAGATTGCTTTAGGTAGCATAGACATTTTCACAATATTTGTTCTTCCAATCCATGAGCATGGAACATTTTTCCATTATTTTTTGTCTTCCTCAATCTCTGTCTGTCAAACAAATAAATAAAATCTTAAAAAAAATTGTATTTCTTTGGTGTTGGTTGTGACCTCTTCTCTTTCATTCACGATTTTATTTATTTGCGTCCTTTCTCTTTTCTTTTTGATAAGTCTGGACAGAGGTTTATCTATCTTATTAATTCTTTCAAAGAACCAGATCCTAGTTTCATTGATTTGTTCTATTTTTTTTTTTTTTGGTTTCTATTTCATTGATTTTTTTTTCTCTGATCTTTATGATTTCTCTTCTTCTGCTGGTTTTAGGCTTTCTTTGCTGTTCTTTCTCCAGCTCCTTTAGGTGTAGGGTTAGGTTGTGTATTTGAGACTTTTCTTGTGTCTTGAGAAAGGCTTGATCACTGTATATTTTCCTCTCAGGACTGCCTTTGCTGTGTCCCACAGATTTTGAACCATTGTGTTTTCATTATCATTTGTTTCCATGAATTTTTTCAATTCTTCTTTAATTTTCTGGTTGACCCATTCATTCTTTAGGAGGATGGTCTTTACCCTCCATGTATTTGGGTTCTTTCCAAATTTCTTCTTGTGATTGTGTTCTAGCTTCAGAGAATTGTGGTCTGAAAATATGCAGGGAATGGTCCCAATCTTTTGATACCGGTTATGACCTGATTTGTGACCCAGGATATGATCTATTCTGAAGAATGTTCCATGTGCACTAGAGAAGAATGTGTATTCTGTTGCTTTGGGATGGAATGTTCTGAATATATCTGTGATGTCCACCTGGTCCAGTGTGTCATTTAAGGCCTTTATTTCCTTGTTTTGCTTGGATGATCTTTCTATTTCAGTGAGGGGGTGTTAAAGTCCCCTACTATCATCATATTATTGTCAATGTGTTTCTTTGATTTTGTTATTAATTAGTTTATATAGTTACCCGCTCCCATCTTAGGGGCATAGATATTTAAAATTGTTAGATCTTCTTGTTGGACAGACCCTTTGAATATGATATAGTGTCCTTCTGCATCTCCTATTATAGTCTTTGGCTTAAAATCTAATTTAGCTGATATAAGGATTGCCATCTCAGCTTTCTTTGGATGTCCATTAGCATGGTAAATTATTTTCCACCCCCTCACTTTAAATCTGGAGGTGTCTCTGGGTCTAAAATGAGTTTCTTGTAGACAGCATATTGATTGGTTTTGTTTTGTTTTTTATCCATTCTGATACCCTGTGTCTTTTGATTGGGGCATTTAGCCTATTTACATTTAGGGTAACTATTGAGAGACATGAATTTAGTGCCATTGTATTGCCTGTAAGGTGACTGTTACTGTATTCTGTCTCTGTTCCTTTCTGGTCTCCTACTTTTAGGCTCTCTCTTTGCCTAGAGGACCCCTTTCAATATTTCCTGTAGGATTGGTTTGGTGTTCACAAATTCTTTTAGTTTTTGTTTGTTCTGGAAGCTTTTTATTTCTCCTTCTATTTTCAAGGATAGCCAAGCTGGATATAGTATTCTTGGCTGCATGTTTTTCTCATTTAGTGCTCTGAATATATCATGCCAGTTCTTTCTGGCCTGCCAGGTCTCTGTGGATAAGTCTGCTGCCAATCTAATATTTTTACCATTGTGTGTTACAGACTTCTTGTCATGGGCTGCTTTCAGGATTTTCTCTTTGTCACTAAGACTTGTAAGTTTTACTATTAGATGATGGTGTGTGGACCTATTCTTATTGATTTTGAGGGGCCTTCTTTGCGCCTCCTGGATTTTGATGCTTGTTCCCTCTGCCATATTAGGGAAATTCTCTACAATAATTCGCTCCAATATACCTTCTGCTTCCCTCTCTCTTTCTTCTTCTTCTGGAATCCCAATTATTCTAATGTTGTTTTGTCTTATGGTATCACTTATCTCTCGAATTCTCCCCTCATGGTCCAGTAGTTGTTTGTCTCTCTTTTGCTCAGCTTCTTTATTCTCTGTCATTTGGTCGTCTATATCACTAATTCTCTCTTCTTTCTATATCCTAGCAGTTAGAGCCTCCATTTTTTATTGTACCTCATTAATAGCTTTTTTGATTTCAGATTGGTTAGATTTTAGTTCTTTAATTTCTCCAGACAGGGTTTCTCTAACACCTTCCATGCCTTTTTCAAGCCCAGCTGGCACCTTGAGAATCATCATTCTGAACTCTAGATCTGAGATATTACCAATGTCCATATTGATTAGGTCCCTAACCTTCAGTACTGCCTCTTGTTCTTTTTTCTTGTGGTGAGTTTTTCAGCCTTTTCATTTTATCCAGATAAGAATATATGAAGGAGAGATAAAATACTAAGAGGGTGGCAAAGACCCCAGGAAAATGTGCATTACCCAAATCAGAAGAGACCCCAAATTGTGGGGGCAAGAAAGGGGGTTAAAAAAGAAGTAAAAAAAAAGAAAAAAGAAAAAATATATATATTAGAGTGGTGAGTAGAACATAGCCACCCACTTTATTTTGGGTGTATTTTGGTCTCTTAGAAGAAACTACCTCCCAAAATTTTAAAGAAAGAAAACTACACACACACTCATATGTATATATACAAAAATAAGGGTAAACACGATGAAGGGATGGAATATGACTATAAAGATGAAAAAATTTTAAAACATTCTAAAAAGGGGCGCCTCGGTGGCTCAGTGGGTTAGGCCTCTGCCTTCAGCTCAGGTCATGATCCTAGGGTCCTGGGATTGAGCCCCGCATCGGGCTCTCTGCTCAGCAGGGAGCCTGCTTCCCCCTCTCTCTCTGTCTGCTACTCTGCCTACTTGTGGTCTCTCTCTCTCTCTGTCAAATAAATAAATAAAATATTTTAAGAAATAATAAAACATTCTAAAAAGGAGTTGATAAGATAAGTTGGTTGGGAAAAGAAAGAAAAAGAAAGCAGAGAGAATTTTCTCAGGCTAGAGACCAGAACAAAGCCCTGTGCTAGATTTAGAGTATATTTTGATCTATTAGAAGAAGTTGTATCTCAAAATTTTTTAAAAGAAAAAACCCTATGTGCATACAAAAAATAAAGTTAGATACAATGGGGATGCCTGGGTGGCTCAGTCAGTTAAGTGGCTGCCTTCGGCTCAAGTCATGATCCCAGTGTCCTGGGATCGAGTTCCACATTGGGCTCCTTGCTTAGCAGGGAGCCTGCTTCTCCCTCTGCCTCTCCCTGCCACTCTGCTTGCCTGTTCTCTCTCTCTCTCTCTCTCTCTGAAAATAAATAAATAAATAAATAAATAAATCTTTAAAAAAAGTTAAATACAGCAAAGGATAAAAATGACTATAATAATGAAGGCTCAGAAAGGTTTTTTATGAAAGGTATTAAGATAAAATAGTTTAAAAATGTTAAAAGAGGAAAGAATAAAAGTTAAAAAAATTAGAATAAGAAAAAAATAAAATTAAAAAATTAATTAACTTTGCAAGACTAAAGAATCATGAGGAGAAAGCCATGAATTCCATGCTTTGCCTTCTCCTCCTCTGGAATTTCGCTGTTCTCCTTGATCAGTGAACTTGGTCTTGGCTGGATTTCTTGCTGATCTTCTGGGGGAGGATCCTGTTGTAGTGATTCTCAAGAATCTTTCCCAAGGCAGAATTGCACCACCCTTGCTAGGGGCAGGGTTAAGTAATCTGCTTGGTTGCTCTCAGGAGCTTTTCTTCCCTGAACACTTTCCAAAGAGCTCTGAAGGATAGGAATGAAAATAGCAGCCTCCCATTCTCTAGCCTGGAGGAGGTGAGAGCTCAGGGCCCCACTCCTCAGTGCACCCTTGGAGAAAAGCGCTCAATCATTCCCATCTTCCTGGCCTCTGGCCACACTCTGAGCTCACCCAGCCTGTGACCAAGTGTCTCTGTCTCTGGCACGCAGCTCTGCCTGGAGTCTCCAAACCCAGCAGATCCCTGCTGCTCTTCCAAGGGGGTCTCCCTGGATCTGCCACTGTGAGGTCCCTGCTCAAAGAGCAGTGGTCTGACTGTGCCACGGATCACAATTTAAGGTAACCCTGAGCTGAGAGCTCACTCCTCAGCTCTGTCTCTGTAGCTGGCTTTCCCATTTCACCCAAGCTCTGTGACACTCAGACACCCCCGATCCTTCTGTCACCCCACGGGACCTGAGACCACGCTGACCCACGTGGGCTCCACAATAGCCTTGTCCTTCAGTGGAGCAGACTGTTAAAAGTTCCAATTTTGTGCTCCATTGCTCCGCCACTTGCTGGGAGCTGGCCCTTCCCTCCACAGTCTATCTTCCTGTCATTTTGGATTCACTTCTCTGCAGGTCCTACCTTTCAGAAAGTGATCAATTTTCTGTTTCTAGAATTGCTGCTCTTCTTCTCTTTGATCTCCTGTTGGATTTGTAGGTGTTCAGGATGGTCTGATAAACTGGAATGGTTTGATAAACTATCTAGCTGATTTCCTGCTACCTGATGTCATCTCGGCCTGCTACTCCTCCGCCATCTTGACTCTGACCAAGACTTAACATTTAACACCTCACAGCTCAGTTCAGAGTCAGAAAAGACAGAGATTTACAAGCAATCATAAAACTAGCAAGTATCTCAGATGGCTTGATTGCCAAGGTTGAAATCTGATCAAAGGACCAGGTTCATAACTGTATACAAATTGACAAGCAGATATTCAGGCATATTTAACTCTCCTTTATGGAAATAATCTCCTGGTTAGGATCAACCTGCTCCTTTAGAAGTATTTGAGAATGGTCAGTTCTTGGGCCATACGGATATTAAGAGTAATGCCGTTCAGCTCCCAGCTCAGTAGCTGGCAATGTAGATGCCTGTTAAGTGTTTGTTGAACAAAAAGAAAAAGTCAGTATTGATTACCTGTTCTGTGCCAGGCACTCTGCTGGGGGGCAGGGAGCGGGGAATGATGTAGGAGTGCAAAGTGAACTGGCTTTAACCCACACCTTTAATACATGTGCAAGAACTAGAATTCAAGGAGGACCGTAATGGAAGCTGTAGTTGAGGCACAATCAACTACAATTAACTACTAGCCCTGATGAGGGGCTTTCAGCCTGGACAGGTGCTCTTGGATGTCCACAACAATTCCCTATGTTTTGTGACAAAGGAGGTCTCCATTGATATGATAGTAGTTTGGGGGCAGAGTCCCATATAAAATACCAAGAGGGAGGATGGGGCTTTCAGTGTTCTCATTCTGCAAAAGAAAATGTGGATTGAAGACTCATTAGCCATTCTGAACTCTCTTCCAGTCCAAGTTACCTTAACTTCTCCAGTGCACCAAGTTCACCACTATATAGTTTTTCACAAGCTGTTCCCTCAGCCTAGAATCTGCGACCCCCCCCACAGCATTTCCCCATCATTTGGATTTCAGCCTAGACAGCCTCAGAGTGGCTCTTCCAACACGACTCGACCTGAAGATGCTATTTCAGGTCCTCTCTATCACAGGAAGCAATTTTCATTCTAGTAGTGCTTATCGCTTGCTATGGTGGGCTGGAAAATGGTTCCCCAAGGATGTCCAAGTCCAAGTGTTGGAACTGTGAGTGTTAATTTATATGGCAAAGAGACTCTGCGAATGGGATCAGAGATTTTGAGAAGAAGGGATTGTTTTGGAATCACAAAGGGCTGGATAAGAGGGACACAGAAGTCAGAGGAGAAGATGTGATGCCAGGGACAGAGCCTGCAGTGCTGACTTTGAAGGTGGAGGAAGAAGCCACAAGCCAAGGAGTATAGGAGGCCAATAGGAGCTGGAAAGGCAAGTGCACAGAACTACCCCTGCAGGCACCTTGATTTCAGCCCGATGGGACTCATTTCAGACTTCTGACCCAGAAATGTAAAGGAACAAAAGGGTGTTGTTTTAAGCCACTAAATGTGTAGTAATTTGTTTCTGTAGCAATAGGAAACTAATACACTAGCTAATCTTTTCCTTGTTCATTTCTTTATTGATAGATTCTTTCTGCCCCTTTCTTCCATCAGAATGCAAATGTCATCAGGGCAGGTGTGACTCCTGTCTGGGGCGTAGCATGTGGCTTGGTGCCTGGCACATAGTAGGTGCTCCAGAACTGCTAAGAAGACCCATTTATGAGGTAGTCAAGATGCTCCTCGTTTCACAAAAAGCAGCTACAGGGGCACCTGGGTGGCTCAGTGGGTTAAGCCTCTGGCTTCAGTTCAGGTCATGATCCCAGGGCCCTGGGACTGAGCCCTGCATCAGGCTTTCTGCTCAGCAGGGAGCCTGCTTCACCCCCGCTCTCTCTGCCTCTCTGCCTACTTGTGATTTCTCTCATTCTGTCAAATAAATAAATAAAATCTTAAAAAAAAAAGCACCTATATCAGGGATTTTCTTTTCCAGCTTTCAAAAACAACAAAATAGACTGCAGAACAGAGGGTGGGTCTGAAGTCCTCAACAAGAATATACAGATATTAGTTTCAATTCAACAAATACTGAAGGGTAACAAAACATAGGTATAAACAGATTTTGAGAAAAAGTCCTGAGCTTTCTACAATTGCTGTGCATTGCGAAGTAGACACCCAGTCACCGTTACATGAATACCCTGAGAATGTTAGTGCCCAAAAAAGGGTAAATACTCACCTATTCATAAAAACACTAAATGATGTCCTTAAAGTATAGTGGCTTATTAACATCTGGTATAAGTTCTCCTATGAATAAGAATTAAATGCAAAATGTATTAATATACTTTAAATGCTATATGACCATGAGGCACTCAATGGGTTCCAGAAGTCACATGTGAAAACAATTTTGTCATTTCAATGGTATTTGAACCACTTCTGCTTTCCAACTTCGTTCAGTTTTTTTTTTAACTGTGTTCAACTTTGTTGAAGAAAGCTCAAATCTTAATCCAGCTTCTCTGTCCTTTATGAATTACTAACAAGTACTATGGAAATGTTACCTTGTTATTTTCTAGAAGGGACATGTTATTCAGCAACACTTTATTATTAGTTGTTTCTTGTGTCAAAGAATACTTAAGCTTGTAACAAAATCAGAACTGGAGATTTAAAAGGGCTCTCACTACCAACTGATAGTTTATCTGGGCATAGAAATTATATTTCTCTTTTACATTTTTTAGATCTTTCCGTGCTGCATTTTGGGCAATTTCTTCAGAATTATCCTCTGAATCACTCATTCTTTCCTTGATTGTGTCAATCCCTATGTAATTAATCTGTCCATTGAGTTTTAAATTTTAAAATATTTTTTTATTTCTATAATTTTATTTTGCTCTCTTTGAACTCTCATGGTTAAAAAACAGCTTTATTGAGGTGTAACTCGCATACCATATAATGTACCTATTTAAAGTATACAATTTAATGGTTTTTAGGTTATTCATCAAGCTGTACAATCAATTTTAGAACATTTTCATCACCCCAAACAGAAATCCTGTAGTCATTAGCAGTTAACCCCCCTTTTTCTTCAACCCTCTCCCCTAGTGCTACCCAACTAATAAATCTATTTTCTGTCTCTGTAGATTTGCTACTCTGAACATTTAATACAAATAAATCATATAACATGTGGTCATTTGTGACTGGTTTCTTTCATCTAGTATAGTGTTTTCAAGGTTCAGCCATGTTATAGTATATATCAGTACTTAATTCCTTTTAATTGCTGAATAATAGTCCATTGTACACAACAATTTTTTTATCCATTCATCCATTGATGGGCATTTGGATTGTTTCTATTCTTTGGCTTTTGTGAATAATGCTGCTGTGAATATTTGTATATAAGTTTTCATGTTTCTTAGGTACATATCAAAGAGTGGATTTGCTGGGCCATTCTATGCTAAACATTTTTGAGAACTGCCATATGGTTTTTCAAAGTGGCTGCATCATTTTACATTTCTACCAGCAGTGTATGAGGGTTCCAGTTTTCCCACATCTTTGTAAATATTTGTTGTTGTCTGTTTTTACTATTATTATTATTATTATTTTTATAGCTATCTTACTGGGTATGAATTGGTAGCTTGTAGTTTAGATTTGTATTCTCTAATAGCTAATGATGTTGAGCATCTTTTTTTCCCTAAGATTTCTTTATCTGAGAGAGAGAGAAATAGAAATAGAAAGGGTGTGTGGGGTTTGGGGAGGGGCAAAGGGAGAGAATCCCCAAGCAAACTACCTGCCAAGCACAGAGTCTTACTTCAGGCTCATTCCCATGACCCATGAAATCACAACTTAAGGTGAAACCAAGAGTTGGATGCTTAACTGACTGAGCCACCCAGGTGCCCCTTGAGCATCTTTTCAGACATTTATTGCATATCATCTCTGGAGAATATTTATTCAGTTCCTTGACCCATTTTGAAACTGTGTTATCTTCTGATTATTGAGTTATCAGTGTTTTTAAAAAATATATTCTGGATATAAATCTCTTGTCAGATATATGATTTACAAATATTCTCTTCCAGGGCACCTGGGTGTCTCAGTCGTTCAGCATCTGCCTTCAGCTCAGGTCATGGTCCCAGGTTCCTGGGATTGAGCCCCATATTGGGCTCCCTACTCCATGGGAAGCCTGCTTCTCCCTCTCTCACTTCCCCTGCTTGTGTTCCCTTTCTCACTGTCTCTCTGTCAAATAAATAAATAAAATCTTAAAAAAAATTCTCTTCTAATCTGTGCATTGTCCTTTGAAACACACATACAAAATTGAATTTTACATCCTATTTATCTATTTTTTTTCTGTTGTTGCTTCTGATTTTGGTGTCATATCTAAGAAACCTTGCCCAACCAGAGGTCACAAAGATTTACCAGCATGTGTTCATCTAAGAGTACTGTAGTTTTAACTCTTATATTTAGATCTACATTTCATTTTGAGTAAATTTTTGGATCTAGCATAAGAAAGGGTTCCAACCTCATCCTGCAGCTTGTGGCTATCCAATTGCCCCAACACCATTTGTTGAGAAGATCATTCTTTCCCTCATTTGAATTGTCTTGTCAAAAATCAATTGACCAGGACACCTGGGTGGCTCAGTTGGTTAAGCAACTGCCTTTGGCTCAGGTCATGATCCCAGGGTCCTGGGATCAAACCCCATATCAGACTTCCTGATCAGCAGAGTCTGCTTCTCTCTCTCCCTCTACCTGCTGCTCTGCTTACTTGTGCACTCTCTCTCTCTCTCTCTCTCTCACATAAATAAATATAATCTTAAAAAAAACAACCCAAAAAACCCCAGAACAATTGACCATAAATGTAGGGTTTGTATCTGGACTTTCCATCCTATTCAATTGATCCATATGTCTGTCCTACCACTGAACTGTTATACATACTGCCTTGATTACCATAGCTTTGTAGTAAATTTTGAAACTGGGAAGTGTGAGTCCTTTGACTTTTTCAAGATTGTTTTTGGCTATTGCTGGTACCTTGTATCTCCATATCAATTTTAGGATTTGCTTATTAATTTATGCAGGGAAGGCATCTGGGATTTTGATAAGGGTTTTGTTGAATCTGTAGATCAATTTGGGAAGTATTACTGTCTTAATAATGTTAGCTTTTCTGATTCATGAACATGGAATGTTCTCCCATTTATCTAGGTCTTACATTTCTTCAAGCAATGTTTGGTAGTTTTCAAAGTGTAAGTTTTACACTTCCTTTAAAAAAAAAGATTTTATTTATTTATCTGAGAGAGAGAGAGAGAGAGAGAGAGCGAGCTCAAGGAGGGAGAGGGGCAGAGGGAGATAATCTTCAGTAGACTCCATGCCTAGCACAGAGCCCAACATGGGGCTCCATCTCACTGAGATCATGACCTGAGCTGAAATGAAGAGTCAGACACTTAACTGACTGAGCCACCAGGCACCCCTACACTTCTTTTTTAAAAATTTATTCCTAAGTATTTTTGATGCTTTTGTAAATTGAATGTGTTCTTATTTTCATTTTCCAATTGCCCATAGAGAGTATACAGAAATATAATTAATTTTTGTATATTTATCTGGTAACCTTATTATCAAATTGAGGAAATTCCCTTCTATTCCTAGTTTGTCAAGTGTCGTTATCATGAAAATGTTAGACTTTTGTCAAATGCTTTTTCTGTGTCTCTTGAGATGATCATGGGTTTTTTCATCCTTTGTTCTGTTGATTTGGTGTATAACAATGATTGAACTTCTGTATTTTGAATCAACCTTGCATTCCTGGGATAAATTCCACTTAGTCATGTTATAAGCCTTTTTGTTACTGGTGGGTTCAATTTGCTAGTATTTTGTTGATGACTCTCACATCTATATCATAAAGAACATTGATGTGTTGTTCTCTTATAATATCTTTGATTGGTTTTGATAATTGGGCAAAAACTGACCCTATAGAAGAAACTGGGAAGTGTTTCCTCATCTTCTGTTTTTGGAAGTGTTTACGAAGAATTGGTATTTTTTTTTCTCTAACTGTTTAGTAACATTCACCAGGGAGGCCAATTAGGTCCAAACTTTGTTTTGTGGGAAGTTTTAAAATTGCTAATCTAATCTCTTTTTATAGGATCTTCCAGTTTCCTTTTTGAATGTTATTTCAATATGGTTTCTATTCCTTCATCTGTGTAATCATTTAAAATATTATTTTATAGTCTCTCCCAGATAGTCCTGTGTAGTTTCTGTTTACTGATTTTCTTTTGTCTGGTTTGGTTATTTATCATTTCATCTAGCCACGATGTTTACTGATTCTCTATCATGGTAAATCACAACATTTCATTATCTGTTTTGGGAATTTGTTGTTGTTCAAGGTTTATTGAGGATATCACAGCACAGCAGGAAGATTCAACTGACTGTCCATGGTATTTTGCGATTCATCCCAACTGTAGGTTGCACGACCTGCAGGTTGGCAGACTGCCCAAATCCAAGAGTTTCAACATTTCCTTAGTGTCAGGATCGACTTCAGTGATTTCCTGATCCAGGATGGAAACCTCAGCAACATTATCATCTTTCCTTTCTCTCTCCTCCTGCTGCAGATTGATGGAGATACCACTCACTGGGCCCCTCTCAATCCGCTTTGACAGATGTGTGGCGTAGCCTATGATCTTGCTTCAGAACTTCTTGCTGGGAATAATGGCAATCTCTTCGCACACATGCTTGTTGGTGTGGGAGTCATTGTCTAGGTACATGTAATATTTCTCAGTGGTGACCCAGGCTGCCTTTTTCATGGTTTTGGTGTGAATGGATCCCATGTTGGTGGCTCTGGTAATTATCACAAGGTCATATGATCCACCTTGTCTACAAAACCCTCATGTGGCCTGGGTTATAAAGTGTCCCTCCAGACAAGCTTTGCATCTGTTCCTGCCAGGCACTCCAAAAAGATCACCAAAGGTGGGGCGCCTGGGTGGCTCAGTTGGTTAAGCATCTGACTCTTGATCTTGGAACAGGTCTTGATCTTGGGGCCCTGAGTTCAGGCCACACATTAGGCTTCACATGAGGTGGAGAACTTACTTCAGAAAAAAAAAAAAGATTACCAAGGAAGAGTATAAAATTCAGACTTTGCTCCTGCCCCATGTCACAGGCTTGGTAGGTTAATTTCTCTTAGGGTGGTATTTTTTTCTACTAAACACCCCAATGAAGCCAAATTCCTCTGTCCCCCTACCCAAAATTACTTTCTAGTGCCCCTCTAACTGGCATGTAGTCTCCTAGAGTCCCACCAGTGTGAATAGGTCTTAGTGTCTACTCTCCAGCTTGTACAGGTCACAAGTCCTTATACAAGAAGGACTTAAAACATTTGAAAACTCTGACCATTGGGGCCCATATCCAGCTCCAACACTCTCAACCCCACACCCAATGGCTGCCATATCATCTGTCCCAAGGGCTTGTTTTGCTTCCCTTTGTGTTATTGGCGTTTGGTGTTTCCTTTATTTCCCCCCCAAACTCAGCTGTGTATTAAAATATTTTTGTTACATTTTATATGTAATTTTGAATATTTATAATTGGGTGAAAGGGACTTTGTAGCCTCCATCTGAAGCTGCTTATGGAGTGATAAGCACAGGGCTAGGAGACAGAGGATCACGTTCCAGTTTGCCTCTAACAGTATGGAGGAATAGGCGCGGCATTTTCCTTCTTGGTCTCAGTCTGTTCACCTCCAGAATAGGGTGGTTGGTCTTCAGGTTACTGTCAGTTCTAAAATTGTCTGATTTTTTTTTCAAACTTCTGTCCACAGCACTTACTCTGAAGTCTTATTCTCTAGGCACAGATTGGCTTCTGTGAGGAGAGGCTGTTTGCCAGAGGCCAAGATAACCTGAACAGTCTTTACTTTTCCAAGAGCAGAAAGGGAGAAACACTTGTCTGTTGTCCTAAAAATCCCTCAGTGATTTGGCTTCATGGGGGAAATGGCTGCATTTGTGGGAATGGATAAGCCTGACCTGACTTCATTTGCCCTCTTTTATTTTTTTCCATGGGAAAACATCAGCAGAGAAAATTCCAAACTTCCTTTTCCTAAGCAGCTTTGTTTTCTGTATTTAATGAATGCCAAACATCAACCATGTCTGCAAATTTCCTCTTTGTAAGACTTAAATTCTTGCCCCATGTGCCCAATATTTCATCTTGATATGATAAGCACGATGAATTCTGGAACAATTTTACCTTGAGTTGGGTTTTATTTCTTTTCTGGGAGGACAGACTTGGGGAAAGACACTCTGAAGGGCTTTTATAGAAATCTATGGAGCCAGACAGACAATTCTCATGTCCTTCCCTGTGGCTGCTGTGGCAGCGGCAAAGCCAGAACGCTGGATTGTCAAGTAATTCCCCAGAGTGAACAGCAGGGGGTGCTGAGAGGGTGGGATGTACTGGAATATTCTTTTCCACTAGGACAATTTGTCTTTCAACACTTTAGTTCTCTTTCCGAGAGAGCAAAGGCCTGTCTCTGGTGAACTTTTTGTCTGTACCTCCACCTTACTATGCACCCATGTTTGTGTCCACAGACCTGCCAGGTGCCACTTCACCAGATGGGCCCCTTCAAGCTTGGACCCAGGCATATCTAGTGAATTTGTTTCCAGAATAGCTCAGACCATCTGTTACCTTTCTAACATTGTCCCTCCACTCTGAGTCTGAGTTTTCATAGATCTAGGAGAGCAATAAATGAAGAAAGAAATGCAACCGTTTCACTAAAAGGGGAAGTAGTAGCCCCGAGGATCTTGAAATTCACCATAAAATGAAAATTTCTATTAGGCAAATGCATGCAATTATAAATAATTAGGCAAAAACCTTGACTAGTAATTTATGTGTTTCTTTAAAAATGTCCCTCACATTGACATTGACCAAGAAGCAAAAGAAGGCTGAAGAATCAATGGAAACTCTGCTGAGTCCAAAAGGCAGATTTTGCCACGTAAGCCAGTTTGTAATGTCCCATTAATCTGATCGCTATAAAACTTGAAGCATGCATTTGGCTATGATGTCAGGCAGTACTCTGGGCCCAGAAGTAGGAGTCACAAATTCATGGTGGAAAGAGCATCACCATTTTAATACTCTCAAAGAATGCACCCACCAATTAAAAGCATGCATTTATTATTTGCATTATTTGTTTTTTTAAGACATCTTTAAAGTCTGTAGTCACTAGAGCCTTGGTAAAAGAACAAGCAGGCATACGATGTCAGATACTCAATGTCCCTTTTCTATTATAGGGTGTGGAGAGCAAGAAACTTGAATTTCTGGTCTCCCTTGCAATTAGAAGTGACAAAAGAGACACCATCCTTACCAAAGAGACAAAGTAAATAAAGTTCTGCTGAGAAGGTAAAGCAAAGTAGTTAGGGTTCGGACAATTGTTTGTTTAAACCCCACCCCCATAACTTCCTAAAAAGAAGATGGTCATGTCCATGCAAGAAGTGGCCGCCATCTTGCAAGCTCCAAGCACCAACAAGACTGATGCCAAAGAATTGAGAGGTGTATGGAAAGAGAGAGCGAATGGGACCCCAACCACGTGAGCACTAGAATTTTCTGTTCTTTGCGGCAGAAAGCATTCCTAAGTGACATATATTGTAATTAAATTCTGGGAAAATTTGTGATTGTGTTTATGTCAATGTATACAAAACATGATGAATATTCAAATGAAAAATCCAAAAAGTGAGAAAACACGTTTAGAAACTTTTAAAACATTTAAATGTCTTCAGTTCGGAGATGACCATATTTTGCAGATAAAATGAAAAGATCTATGGACTGCCACATAAAAATGTGATTATAGAGAACCAGAGTGGGGAATGTTATTAAAATTGGGACTCTCCTAGAAAATCTTAGAAAATTGTCTGTTGAGTTTATATCCTTAAGCCACTTTTTAAAAGCACTTTTATTTTACTTTAATCAGAGAATGTAATTTTACACCCACTTTCCAAGAAATAAATTTCTGAATCATTTTTCAAAGTTGGCAAATAAAAGTCTTGTAGAGATAAATCATCTACTTTGCTTTTGAGTCAGTCGTTGTTCCCACAAAACAACAATGACAATTTCCCCAGAGGACACAAAAATAAAGTATTCATGCATTATTATTAGCTAAAAAAGATAATCCATCTCTTGGCCTATAATTGAGCTCATAAATCTCGGAAGATTTCCCCTTTATTAATGGCTTTCTTCCAAACATGAAAGAAGATGAGATTTTGGCACAAAGTGTCATTGGAAGCTCCTTGGGGGGTAAAACATTTGCATCTTTGCTATCAAGCAGACCGAATATCTGGGTGTCTGCATTTCCCCCTGTTCCGATTGAGCTAGCTGTTGGGTTCTTGAGTAGACTCAAGTGTAGACTCAATGGCTCTTCCTGTAGAAATAGCTGCTGGGAAAGAGGAGTCGCATTCGTGCCTTGTGGCATTCCCAGGCCATTGGAAACCTGACTTTGGCATTGGAGTAACCCTGGGCTCTTGGGGCCTGTCCCCACTGCAATGTGCTGACTCAGATTTCCTGCTGCCATTGCAGTGGGATAGGGTGTGACAACAGTGTGGTGGGAAGGTTAGCTTCTACTCTCGGTGATAATGGTCCCTGTGTGTCCCTGGCCCTGTGTGTCCTAATCAATAGGAGTGGGTGGGTAGACAGTATTCCAGATGACCCTGAGGGTTGTGAGGGGCCACGCTTTCCTCAGCGGCCCTTCTCCAGAGATGCCGCTACCCAGACAGGCTCCCCATCCGAAGGGAGGGGGATGCAGTGGCATAGACCAGGCAGTCACCCTGCTTTGGGGCCACTGGCCAGGAGGAGGCCAGGGAGGGCTAGAGCTGCCTTACCGGTGGCTGAGGGAAGGTCCCCGGTCCCTATTCTGGGACTGTAGCATGCCCACCCCGCCCCCTTCACAGTTGCCTTTGATCTCCAGATCATTCCATTTCACTGTCAGCAGATTGCAGTTCACCCTAAGATCAGCTGACCTGCTTTTTGCCCCCAGCTCCTGCTCCGAACGAGCCTGGGTGTAAAGTCACATGGAATTTCCACACCCCTTATGGGCAGGCGCATCTCAAGTTTTGTTTTTGTTGTTGTTGTTGTTATCATTATTACTTTTTAAAGGGTGAACCCTTCTTGGTTTGACTTTTTGGCTTTTAGCAGTGTGACAGTTGAGAAGGTGACCAGCCACAGACGGGCCAGGTGACCAGGCTGAAGCTATGATGGGCTTTCCCGGGGCTCCCAAGCCACTCTTTGCAGAAAACCGCCTTGGAGGAAGCTATCCAGCTGCTGGAATTGGGGCCCACAGCCCAATCTCCGATCTCAGCTCCCTGGTTCTTTCCAACCTACTTTGGCCCACCTTTCTGAGGCCGGGCCCTCACCCCCATCTCCACCCTCCACCTTCTGAAGTCATTGCTCTAGGCCTGGCTTTGCTGCTTCAGCTGCCAGACAGAAAGCAAACTCTTCTGTGTCTTGTTTGCTGTGTGTCTTTGGGTAAGACACATCACCTCACTGAGTCTTTAACCCCCCCCCCCCCATCTAAGAAATGGGAATGAGATACTGGGAGCTCTACATACATTGGCATGGACAGAGGTTGCTGTAGGCTGCTGAGACCCCCCTTCACTGATGCTCCTTTCGTCAGATGCTACATCTCACCTGTAGGGTCTCACTCCAGGTTAGCTCCCCAATCACTGGGGCCCTCCTGGGAGCCAGAGTCTTGCCTGTTCGGTGGGTCAAGGCATGGCTCACCTTGACCAGCAGCTCACCCGTGAGTCACATCGATCAGGAAGCCAGAAAGGATGTGACATCACGAGTAAACACAGATAGATAAGGAGGCAGCTCTGTTTGCCTTGGAGATAAATGCCCCTACCCTGGTTGGGCCCCTGGGGAGAGGGTGAAGGACACCAAGCCTGGAAGTGTTCACTCTGGGCCATGGCGTGTCTGTGGAGGCACCGAGAATCTCAGGGTAGGGAAAAGTCCCCAGGGGTCATCCTGTCACTTTGCTACTGTAAAGCGTTTACTTCCAGTAAAGTGTTAGTTTGATGGTTGGTTTTTTTTTTTCAAAGTCCAAGCAGAGAAACTCCTGACATTCTGCTCTTGTCCATACCTGTCTCAGCTAAAAGATGGTGGGCGTCTTGAGGGTAGGCTCGGCCCCTAGTTCCGTGCCTGCCTCCATCACTGAAGAGAGAATTTAAATCAATCTCCTTCCCTGTCAAAAGGAAGAGCTCCCATTGGGACTGGAATTTGCCATTTCCTTCAGGGTCACGTGATTCTTGGTTATGAGGTGCCCCTGGTTGCCAGGCTCTGCCTCAGCCTGGTCACCCGGCTGGTGCAGGAGGGGCCCTTCATCCCTCAGGGGTTCCCCTAAGACCAGGCTGATGCACACAGGATCCATGACATGTCCGGTGAGCACTTTCTGGCCCTGGATATGGGTAGAAAGATCGGGAAACTGATCCTGTTATCTATATTTGAGCATTTGCTATTTTGTTCATCGTGGATCTTTTTTTTTTTTTTTTTGCATTTGACTTTCTAAAACATGGCACGAGGATAACTTTACTATGGAATCGTTCAGCATTCCCTTATTCCTTTAAATATTGTGCTGGGTCCATTTCCTCCCTCGCTTCACGTACGCAGTGCTGTGTCTGTGAACCAGACAGATACGGACGGACAGAAGGGTTGTCTCAGGCTGCCCAGCCCTGCAGTTCCGCTCTCCCCTTCAGGGAAGGCCTCTCTTGCTTTACAGTTTGCACAGACTTGGAGCCCCTTCAAACCTCCTGATGCCAGCTGCGGCCTGCGATCCTGGAGGGCCAAATTCGTGCTGGCAGCCGGGACCGCCCGCCGTGTCCACTAGATGGCGCGCAGGCAGCGCAGGTGAGCGCGGCTCGGCATCCTGGGGCTGGTCACAGTGGAGAGCACCTGCTCTATTGATCTCCACCGCAAGCCTAACACATAGGGAAGGATACTGAGGCCGGGAGGCGAAATGACTCACCTCCTAGCTCTTAGTACCTAATTATTATCAGCCGTGGGGGGTCTGGCATTCTACCTGACACGCCCCAACTTCCCCTCTTTCTGCATCAGTAGCTCTTGATCTGTTTTAGAGGCATCTTTTGACAACCTGGTGAAAGCTCTAGGGACCCTCCTTGGAATAGGTTTGAAAGTAGTTTCATAGGCTTCAAGAAAAGCGCAGAAACAGATTAAGAGCCTCTTTCCTATGTGTTTGCAGTAGGTGTGGCTGATTAGGGGTTTATAATTAATTCCTCACTTTTGGTTTCTGATACAAATCTAGCCATGTATGCTACCCATTCATTCAAGAGCACCTACTATGTGCCAGGCACTGTTCTAGGTGCCTTTATGGAGCTTCTGTTCTAGAGGGGGAGGGGACATGGTAAACGTTGACAAAATTGTTATAGCCATTTTTGTCATTCTGTCAATGGTTCTAGTTCTCCTTGGCTTGGGCAGTTGGATTTTACTCCCTGGCCTTCTTAGGGTTGAGTGAAACTGTGTGGCCAGTTCTGGCCAATTAATTGTGAGAAGTGGTTTGTTATTCTGGGCCAGAACATTTGACGGTGGGTGTGAGATCTTTCAAAGCTTTCCTTCTGCCTCCCTAACATGGCAACTGGAAACATTTCACACTGAGGCTGCACACTCAGCCCAGATCCCCAAGATGTGCAGCCTGAGTGAGAAATCAACATTTGTTTTTCTAAGTCATTGAGATTTGGGGGGTGTTTGTTGCCACAGTACGACCTCACCTATTCTGATACAATTATTTAAAAAAAAAAGGAAGAAATGTAATTACATAGGTGGCCAGAAAGAGATCAGAGCCATGGGGAAAAGAAAAAAATTGTGTAGGATAAGTGATATTGGAAGGGGGGATAGAGGGACAAATGAGGTGGGATCCATTGAGAAAGTGGTCTTGGAGAAGGAAGCAAGCCACGCAAGTGTCAGCAGAGAAGAGTGTACTGGGCAGAGGGAATGGCCAAGACGAAGTCTGGAGGCATGTCTGATGGCTTCAAGGGGCAGCGATGGGTTGATGTGATTGAGACAGACTTTGAGGAAGGGTCCGGGAAGTAACAGAGCATCATCACATGGGCCCTTGTGGCCATGGAAGGATGTTGCCATTTTTTCTGAGTGAAAGGGGAACCTTCGTGGGGTGTGAGATCAAACACAACATGACATGATTCACATTTTCAAAGAATCAGTCCAGCCTTTGGGCTGAGACCATACTGTGAGTGGGGGTGGGACAGGATGGAAGTGGGGAAGCCTATTACAAGGCTACTGTGTATTGCAGGGGAGCGCTCCTGGTGGTTCATGTGGTCAGTGAGAAGTGGTCAGATGACAGATCCTAGACATAGTTTGAAGATGGAGCCAGATTTCCTGATAGATTGGATGAGGGATGGGAAGGATTCAGGGCTTTGGCATCATCAAATAGGAGGATGGAATTGCCATCAGCTAAGGGTGGGGGAGGTTGTGGATGGAGGAGGTCTTTAGGCGAAGAGGAGGAGTTTGGCCATGTTAAGTTTAAAATGTCCATTAGACCCCAAGTGAGGATGTGGGAGGAGCCCTGAACGTATGAACTAGGGAGGCTGAACTGGGAGCTGGGAGAGTACAAACTTGAGAAGAGTTGATGGAAAGATGGTATCAACAGTTTAAGGACTTAAAACACTTCGGCTGGTTATAAAGAGAAACTTTTACGTGCACCTTTATCTATATACACAGGGCTGATTCTAAAGACTTCAGATGAAAATTATGGACGATGAGGGTAGCTTACCTTTGATGGTGTCAGAAGAGTTTTGTTCTCTGTGCTTTAGGAATGTCAAGGGCAGGATCCATTACACCATGCAATGCTCCCTCCATCCCTTCAACTTTTTCTTTTGGAAAATTTTTAAAGATTTTGTCAGAGAGTGCACAGGAACACAAGCAGGGGGAGCGGCAGGCAGAGGGAGAAACAGGATCCTTGCTGAGCAGGGAGCCCAACATGGGACTTAATCCCGGTACCCTGGGATCATGACCTGAGCCGAAGGCAGACACTTAACTGACTGAGCCACCCAGGCATCCCCCTTCATCTTTTTCTAAATCCTGGAGAAAGCTCTGCTTTCCCTGAGGAAATGAATATGCTTTCTCCTTTCCCAAAATGAAAATCATGAAAAAAGCGTGTGTCTCTTTTCACTTTAGCTGCCAGGGAGCTTGAAGTCAAATTAGAAACTCAACTGTAATACATTATAACCACTTGGGTCTATAGGTCTGCATATTTGTGTTTTTACTTTCTCCCACCTTGACTTCCTACTTCTAATTCCCAGTCTTAGTTTTAAAATTTTTACCTTATACATGTTCTTGCTAGAATTGTCTCACATCTCTATGGAATGAGGGGGAGTATAAAAAAAAGAGAAAGAAGCATAATTGAATAAAGCTGTTTTTTATTAACAATACAAGTCATTTATAAGTAAAAAAGATATTGAAAATGTGTCTCTAAAGTAATTTTCTATGTGCAGTCAGATATTCCATCTGGCTTTCATTATAAAATTGAAAATGTATTCCTTAAGGGAAAGAACACTAGTCCTGAAATGCTATAAAAATATTTAAAAATTGCAGCAAATAGATAAATTCACATATTTTAAAGCAAACAAGCAAGTTATTTCAAGATACTGAGAATATGCAAAAGAGGTAAAATAAAATTGCAAAAGAACTGGAGTCATTTTTGTTTCAGTCCAATGGTTTAAAAGTTGCAGGGGAAGGATGTGAGTTTTCCTAAGAGGACATGCTGTTCTGTGACATCACACAGCCCATGTTTTCTGGAATCTGCTGAAGTGGGGCTTCTCAGACTTCGGTCCGCCTCCTATACCTTCAGCTCCGTATAAGCACCTGTCTTATTAGCCCGTCAATATTGCTTCTTCAATTCCTTTTCTAAGCTTACACTTATTTAAAGAGGTTTAAATAATTTGCTAGTGGTATACAATCTTGGGTCTCCTACTTTCTTAAGGCCCATTGAAATCAATTAATAAACATGAGACTTAAAAATTACATGGTGTGGGGCACCTGGTGGAGTCATTGAAGCATCTGACTCTTGGTTTCGCCTTGGGTGGTGATCTCAGGGTTGGGAGATCAAGCCCTGTGTCCAGCTCTGCGCTGAGTGGCGAGTCTGCTTGAAATTCTCTCTCTCCCTCTGCCCTGCCACCCCCGCCATTCGAGCTCTCTCATGCTCGCTCTCTAAAATAAATAAATCTTTAAAAGGATTTTAAGCACCTCTTCTAGTCCCAAGGCCCAGATGGCATGCAGGGGCTCTGTCGTAGAGGGTAGCTCCATCCAGGGCTGTTCCCAGCCTTTGGAAGTAGCAGTGGGTCTTCAAACAACTCAGTAACTTCAGCTGAAGGGAAGAGGGGCTCTGTAATCAGCTGAGGTGCTCATAAAAATGACTCAGCCAGGAGAGAAGCCTCCTCCCAATTCAAGAGAAAGTGAGTTGAGGTGGGGACACTCTTGCTGAAACACACACAAGGAAGTCCTGAGTGTGACTGCTGAATACAGACCTTGAGGAAGATTTTGAGGAAGCTGGCTAGGGGTGAGGACACCCCACTGTAATGTGGCCACCATCAGCATCTGTGCATCTCTAGTTCTGAGTTGTTACGGTGCTCACCCATGTTGGCTTGCTGTAGAAACGCATCCTGCATTTCTGATCATAAGTCTTACAGCTGGCTTTTAGAGCATGGGCTCTCCACTGTGGTTGCTGGGCCAACAGCATAAGCACTACTTGGGAACTTGTTAGAAATCAGATTCTAGTGCGGGCACCTGAGTGGTTCAGTTGGTTACAAGTCCAACTCTTGATTTTGGCTTAGGTCATGATCTCAGGGTTGTGGGATCAAGCCCAGCACTGGGCTCCATGCTGAGCATGGGGTCTGCTTAGGATTCTCTCTCCTTCTTCCCCTCCCTCTCCCCCCAACCTTGTGCTCACGTGCATGCTATCTCTCAAAAAAAATCATGAGCACTAGGTGTTACACGCAAACAATGGATCATGGAACACTACAGCAAAAACTAATAATATACTCTATGGTGACTAACATAACATAATAATAAAAAAGAAAAAAAACATGTATTTCTCACAGATTGATGCTCCAAAATAAAACTTAAACCATAAAGAAAATAAAAAACCAGATTCTTGAGCCGCACCCTGGATCAATGAGGTCTCCCCAGCCCTCCAGGGGTTCTGAAGTGTGCTGAAGTTTGAAAACCACTATTCTAGAATGGTGCTGCATTTTTGTACAGTAAACAGAAGGCGATCAGCAAGAAGATCTGAGTTCTAGTCCGCATCTATAGCCAATTAACTGTCACATGATGTCGAAAAAAAAATCACCCTGAGCCTCAGTTTCCTCATCTGTAATGTGAGGAAGAGGTTCCCAGCCCTGCTGGCAGTAGGATCACCTGAGCTGCCTTTTAAATTCCAATGCTACTGTATCAAAAAGTCCACACTGTATAATTCTATTAATATTAGGTTCTAGAACAGGCAAAACTGATCTATAATGGGAAAGATCACAACATTTTTTGATTTTGGGGTAGAGGACTGGTGGGTTCACTGGGAAGAGGCAGGAGGGACCTTTCTGGGGTGATAGTACTGTTCTGTCTTGATGAGAATAGGGGGTACAGAGGTGTATGCATTTGTCAAAATCTATTGCCTGGTACACTTGAAATGGTACATTTTCTGCATATTTTGCCTCAAAGGGGAGAAAAGGATTGTAAACAAATATGGACTCTAAATAATATTTGTGCTGAAGTATTTATGCAATGCACTGACATTACAACTCATTTTGAAATGCATCAAAAAATAAGATCACCTGCTGGATGGATAGAGGAATGGAGGGTCAGTGAAATTCTTTGAATTTTTCATTAGGTTTTAAAATACATATTTATAATAAAATGTTGGAGGGAAATTCTGATGCTGGTGCCCACACTCACATATATTAAACCAGGATCTTTCCTAAGTTGAAAATTCTACCATTGGAGGGAGATACATTCCTTTCTCAAGGGTGACTGGTTCTAAGCCACTGGTGTATAGATATACCAGGGAGATGAGACACATCGGGAGATTGCTGGGTTTTATTCCTGACTATGAATTTATCGGGGTGGCATCTTCCCACAGGGAACAATAAAGGAAAAGGAATGGGTTGTGCACCTGGGCTTCGTTGTTGTTAGAACTGCCCCAGCCCCTCAGATGCAGGCACTTGGCGCCCCGTGGCCCCAGATCTCCAGATTCAAGTTTGGGGACGCTCTCTGCAGAACTTCTTGTCTCAGCCACCAGGGGGAGCGCTCACCCCAGCAATTGCCTGAAGCTCCTGGAATGTTCAAACCTAGGCTCGGCTTGATTGTGAGTCCCTCTCAGGATCCTGCAGAGCCATTCCCGCCGTGCTCTGTTTCCCCTCTTATTTCGGTCACCTGCAAAGGACCAAACGCCATGGACCCTCCTTCCAGATCTGCACATTCTCTAATCTGCCTCAGTGCACCTCCTCACCCCTATCCTTCTCACCTTCCCAAGCGCCCCATGGCATCCTCTGCAGCCGGCAAACTCCCCGAGCTTCGGCCTCAGCCTCTTCTGAGAAGCTTCTCCTCACTCTTACCTCGTTCACTGCCTCAACTGGTGCCTTCGGCAGGGGCTGGGGGTCTTTCTTCTCTGACGCCCCACCAAGCCCCGAGTCTAAGGTGGGCTCAGCCTCCTCCATGCTTGCCAAGGCTGCTTCTAAGACACTTCTCTTCCCTTCTCATTCAAGACCCAGCCACGTCACCCGCTGTCGGTCCCGGTGGCTGCCGGTCCGCTGGTCTCGGGGTCACCGAAGACCCCTTCTGCAGTTTCCTCCATGCTCCACTTGTCCTCTTCTCAACGACCCTACAGATGGCCATATTCCTCCCTGGCCTCCTGCTACCGTGTCTTGCTCACCTCCAAGCATCTCGGCCAACGCTGGCCCCCTCACCCCTTCCTGCAGCCCCGGGACCCTAACCACGGGGGGGGGGTGTGTGGAGGGCGGGGAGGGAGACTTCTTGCACCCCCACCTGCCCCCACACTCCACCTCTGCCTCTACATGTTCACTGCCCTCCTCCCTTCCCCCGTGGCTGACAACCACAGGCTCCCTCTCCTCTCCTGCTCCCACTTCCCCTCCCAGGGCGGCTGGCCTCCGGGGCGGGGGTGCGGGTGGAGGGGGGGAAGCTCTTGATCCGGGCACTACTTCCATTTTTTAAAAATATATTTTATTTATTTATTTGACAGAGAGAGAGAGAGATCACAAGGAGGCAGAGAGGCAGGCAGAGAGAGAGAGGAGGAAGCAGACTCCCTGCTGAGCAGAGAGCCCGATAGGGGGCTCGATCCCAGGACCCTGAGATCATGACCTGAGCCGAAGGCAGAGGCTTAACCCACCAAGCCACCCAGGCACCCCACGACTTCCATTTTAAATTTATGCTCACCGACCTAGGGCTGCTGAGGGCAGCCCCACTACTGGCTCCCACTCTCTGCTCATCTGACTTCGTACCTCCTCTCCTCATCTCCTGGAGTCGCCCTCGCTCCAACCCTCCCACCCTTCTGGTCCGAGGAGCCACATCTGACTTGGTGGAGAAATTCAAAGCCAGCAGAGTGAGCTCTCAGTCTTCCTACCCCTGTCTGAACCTCTCGGCATTCCTGCTATCAAGGCGGAAGAATCCTGGAAGAATCGTGCTTTCTCCCTAGGAAGGCAGCTGCCTTCCTAGGCCCCCTCATCCCCACTGGGGTTCCCATCCCTTTGTGCTTGCTCTGGCTTGACCCATTTTCTTGTCAACAGGATGCTTTCACTGGAGGGTGAGGAACTGGCTCTGAGTGTCACTCAGCTTTCCGTAAAGAGGAATTTTTCTAATTGTCACATGGCTAGGATTAGAGCAGGGTTGGGGGGGGTGGGAGGTCTACTCTTGGTACACAGTCTTGCAGGTTGACCCCTGGTCTACCATCCGTGCATGTCCTCTTCAGTGTGGCTTCCTGGAAATAGTCTGTTCTGACACAGAACATCATCTGGGAACTCTCCCGCCATGTCCTCATCCAACCCTTGGCCCAGTTCAATCATCCCGCCACTGGCAGGAGAAAAAGGGATACCTGTGTGTCCATGCAGGACATACCTGAGATAATAAGTGGAGAGCACCTTGCTCTTCCAGGAAAGTCCCACGTGGGTACCTAAGCAAGCCCATCTGAGGATGTTCCTCCCATCATCAGTCATGCTGGGGATAGAGAGGTGTCCTAGATGACCCTCCTTGGGGGGAGGGTAGGCAAGGTGGCCAGAAACACACAGCGGAATACCGTGCAATGAAGTCAGGGCAAACAGGTTACATGTGCACATGGCAGCATCTCCAAGCCCAGTGTTTCCTGAACACAGGGAGAAAGCCCAGGAAGCCCACCACCATTTGTATACATTGAAACAACACAACACAACAACGCAGGTGTTTCAGAACACCCTTGAATAAAAGTGTACAGTGGAACCCATCAGAAGGGTTATCTGTGGCAGGGCGGGGGAGGGGATGGGGGAAGCGGGCCCACAGACGTATGGGGGTGGGGTCTGGCATGGGACCTTGCTGATGTGGGTCGTAGCTCCTGACTGAGACACAACATGATGCCCTCAGTCCTCAGCCCTGCTCTGCCCTCCCTGTTGAACTCACGAGGGGAACGTCCCTGAGCCTTCTGCTCCAAGGCTCCCCTGCAAAGACCCACTGTGGGTGCAGCTCACAGCCCTTGGCCTTCCTGGGTCTCACAGCCCCTCAGAAACAATGTTCTATTGGTAAAAGTGGGAAGGCCACTCCTTACTGGGACCATAACCAAGGTCCTGAGTAGTGAGGAAAAGAAGCCTCCAGCATGCTGGGGACCACACACCCACAGAGATCCAAGCATGGCCCTCAAGTCCCTGGGGTCTAGCTGGGCCCTGTCTTGGGTAGCCATGTGGGCTTGTGTGGAACAGTGGGGGTGGGGACACCTCAGAAGGGTATTGTCCCCTCTGCCTATGACATGGGCCACAAAGTCTGGTTTCCTGGAGTCTCAGAGATAGTGAGTTGGAACTGTCAGGGTCTGGGGATGTTCTGATTCCTCTTATGTGCAGTCCTGTTGCCTTACACCGGCAGGCTTCCCGGGTAGGCCGTGGCTGATGCCAAGCCACCGACGTGGTTAGGAGCTGGGAATAGATGCACGTGGTCAGCCTTGGGAGTCTGGTGGGGCCGTTTCCCACTGCCTGTGACTTGCTGGAGGTGGCAGGAGGGGACAGAGCCCCGAGGAGGCGCAAAGGGAAGGCTCTTCCTGTCAGAAGCTGAGGACCTCTCTGCTTTGGGCCAGAGTGACTCTCATTTAAGCTAGACCTGAGGGAAATGCTTAATGAGAAAGCTGTCCTCTGTGGGCCTCGGGAGGGAAGTTGAGGTTTTGTCTACTTTTATGTAGCAATCCACCGGGACTGGACGTTCTCATTAGAATGCAGATAAAACAGGCCAGACCTGGGTTTGCTGGTGAGAACTTTTGTTTCCAAAGCCATGGGACATGTGTCAGACCTTTTGGTGGAGTGCATCAGAAACCAAGGAGATCGCTGTCATTTTTATACAAATGAAGCTCGAGAGACTGCTGGTCTCCATTTCCCAGCGCCCCACCCCTTATATTTTGGCAGGGGTGGGGTGGGGCGGGTGTTGCAGGTTGTATATTTCTCCAAAAATACTATTTCTGGTCAACACTACTTCTGGTCTCATCTGTTCTTGCTGTATTTCCACCAAGAAGGGAATCTGTGTCCATCTCCCTGCATGGGGACCCCCCGTGCATGGGGAGAGGGTCTTTGTGACAGCCTCATCCAGCAGAAGTGGGTAGATTGTAATGCTCTATGACTTACTTCCAAGGTGGGAGCACAGAAGGTGACGCAGCTCTTGCCCGGCTCGCTCTCTCATGACATGTGTTCTTGGGAGCCCTGAGCAGTGGTGCCGGAGTTGGGCTGTCAGGGAACTTGCCTGCTGGAGAGACCACATGAAGATCAAGGCACACAGGCCCCGTTGACTCTTTCCAGCCCTGCACCAAACATGTGAGTGAGAGAACCTTCTCAACAACCCATCCCCAACCCCTGCCCTGCCTGCCACTGCACCCACTATACCCACAGAACTGCCCCGCTGATCCTAGATTACCCTGCTTTTGTGAGCAAAAGATGATCCATTATTGTCTTAAGCCAGTGTTTCAGCATGGCTTGTCGCACAAAAATAGGTAACCATAATACCACAAAAAGGGGAGTGAAGTGGGTCATTTCCCGATTGAGGTGTTTGAGAAAAAGGGAGACCATATGGCCCGGTTTGCGCAGACTCGGTTATGCCTATTGTCTTGGCCTAATTTTTTTTTTTAAGATTTTACTTGTTTATTTTTAGAAAGAGAGAGTGGGAGTGCGAGAGCAGGGAGAGGGCAGAGGGAGAGAGAGAATCTCAAGCAGGCTCTACGTTGAGTGTGGAGCTCAAAGCAGGGCTCGATCTCACAACCCTGAGATCATGACCCAAGCCAAAATCAAAAGTCAGGTGCTTAACTAACAGAGCCACCTAGGTGCTCTTGGCCCTAAATTTTTTTTTTAGTATTTTATTTTTTAGACAGAGAGTGCAGGAGCAGGGGGGAAGGAAGAAGCAGACTCCCCACTAAGCAGAGAGCCTGATGTGGGGCTCAATCCCAGGACCCTGGGATCATGACCTGAGCCGAAGGCAGACACTTAACCAACTGAGCCACTCAGGTACCCTGCTTTCCCTAATTCTTTTTTTTGTGTGTGTGTGTCTCAGCTTTGGGCTTCTTTTTTTAAAAATTAACATATAATATATTATTTGCCCCAAGGTACAGGTCTGTGAACCATCAGGCTTACACATTTCACAGCACTCACCATAGCACACACCCTCCCCAATGTCCATAACCCAGCCACCCTATCCCTACCCACTATGCCCCAGCAACCCTCAGCTTGTTTCGTGAGATTAAGAGTCTCTTATGGTTTATCTCCCTCTCCGGTCCCATCTTGTTTCATTTTTTCCCTCTTTGCTCCCCACGACCTCCCACCCTGCCTCTCAAATCCCTCATATCAGAGAGATCATGATAATTGTCTTTCTCTGACTGACTTATTTCACTCAGCATAATGCCCTCCAGTTCCATCCATGTTGTTGCAAACCCACTTGCCCTAATTCTTAATAAGGCCCCCTTTCACTCTCAAATGTGCCTCATTTTGGAAGGTACATTATATGGTCTCCCTATTCAGAACCAGTTGTGCCCTGGGTTTGTGTAGACAAAAATCAGTGACCTTGGAGGAGTCACAGATGGAAAACACCTGGGCCACTGAATCGCAGCATCAAGGAACACCCCCCCCCCCCGCTCCAGATCCCTGTTCAGGACTCAGGGTGAAAGAGACATAAACTGCCAAAGGGGGTCACTTTTTGGAGCCCTAAAACAGTGTGTTAAGCAGCTAGCATTACCCTGAAATTAGTTATGAGCGGAAATGAGAAATCTCCATCCTGGTTAACAAAGCTGAGAGTAAAGGTATCAGTATCGGGAATCTGAGCCCATTTGCTTTTTGCATACAGACCCCTAAAGCATGTGAATCCATGGTCAGCATCATGCAATTTCTATGAACAAATAAATCTTTTTTTCTTTAAACCACATATCCTGCATGTGGACAATGTTTCTGCCAGCTTTCCTCCCAGTTCTTGCTTTAAAAAATCAAATATGCGGGACGCCTGGGTGGCTCAGTTGGTTAAGCAGTTGCCTTTGGCTCAGGTCATGATCCCAGCATCCTGGGATCGAGTCCCACATCGGGCTCCTTGCTCGGCAGGGAGCCTGCTTCTTCCTCTGCCTCTGCCTGCCACTCTGTCTGCCTGTGCTCTCTCTCTCTCTGACAAATAAATAAATAAAATCTTAAAAAAAAGATTTATTTAAAAAAATCAAATATGCTTGTGACAGCGGATTCTTATATTTTGAAGGAATAAAAAAACCTCATCGTGTATTCAAGACTGTGGGCTTTGGGAATCAGAAGGGCTTAGTATGAATTCGGATGGAGATGTTCCCTAGCTGTGGCATCCAGGGAACATCACCAAATCTCTCTACGTCCCAGGTTCCTTACCTATGAAACAGCAGTAACAGCACTGATTTTCCTCTCCTTTGTCTTCCTCCTTCTCCTCCTTTGCCCATTTGATAAAATTTTGACAAGTGAATCCACGCACGGGTATGAAATACAAGGTCTCAAAGTGCACATATCATGGAGAGATGATGGGGTCAGTACTGATATCCTGGTGCCTGTTCCCCCAACCCCAGCCCTTCGTCCACCTCTGACGTCATCTGCCACCTGTGGGTGGCTCATGAAACACAGAAGGGGTGGTTGGCCCAGCTGGGTGGGAGGAGGGCTGGCCAGGCCTGACTCCATCACTCCCCAATCTCAGGATCTGAGGTCAAAGGAGAGAAGCGAGCACTAGACAGGCCTGGAATGTGACTGGTACCCCATGCACTTCCTTCCTAGAAGAGCTGCGGTACGTTAGAGAAGCTTGGTGAACAAGTATTGCCCTAGAATCCGGAAGGAAAAGCACTCCCAGTTTGGGCAGAACGATCCCTGTTGGGGCAGAATGCTCGTGAGAATTGGCCAGAAATGCCTGGCCCAGGTGGCCCAGGCGGCCCAGGCCTGACCCGAAGCCCTGGCATGAACCCTGGCCTGCTTTCTCAGCCTTCTGTTTCAAGGGACCTGTCCCTCGGGGCCTCCAACTGGGGAAACCTGGGTCCCGCACCACGAGTCTCCCCACCACCCCGGCACAAATGGTGCCTTTTGGAGCGGTGGAGAAGCCTCCGAGCGAGAGAGACCTGCGTTACCCCACAGAGGCCAGCCCCATCTGGGGCTGCGCCCACCTCCCGAAAAGTTGGAGGCAGATGCCCGGCCACAACCACTGCCTCAACTCTGCTCCGGGAAAGCTGCCCTGCGCCGGGGCCCCCGCATGGGCAGCATCGTCTCGGCACGTTTTCCCAGTGTCCGCCACATGCCCCGAGCGAGAACGGGCCCTCGACCAGGGGGAACAGGGCGGTCCGCAGGGCTGCCCAACGCCGGCCAATTCTCATGAGCGTTCTGCCCAAACCGATCCCAGTTTGGGCAGAATGCTCATGAGAATGGGCCAGAAAACTCGAGGCGAACCCGATTCCAGCGCCGCACGTCTGCTGGTCCACTCCAAGGGCCTGGCCCGGGATCCCGAGGGGTCACGTCCGAACTCCCCCGGAAAGCCCTCTGTGAGTCAGGCGCAGGCGAGGCCGATGTCTCCTGCTTCTCAGCCTTCTCGGGTCCCCTCTCTGGCGCCAGCAGGTGGGCCCGGGCCTGACCCGAAGCCCTGGAAGAAAGACTGGCCTGCTCTCTCAGCATTCTGTTTCAAGGACCTGTCTCTTGGGGCCTCCAACTGGGGAAAGCTGGGTCCCGCACCACGAGTCTCCCTACCACCCCGGTGCAAACGGTGACTTTCAGAACGGTGTACAATCTTCTGAGCGAGAGAGACCTGCCTTGCCCCACAGAGGCCAGCTGCATCCTTGGGCGCCCCAGCCGCCCGAATAGTAGGAGGCGGACGCCCAGCCACAACCCCTACCTCAACTCTGCTGCGGGAATACCTGCACTGCGCCGGGGCCCGCTGTTGGGCTGCATCTTCTTGGCGCGTTTTCACGGTTTCCGCCACATGCCCCGAGTGAGAACGTGCCCTCGGCCACGTGGAGCACGGTGGTCTGCAGGGCCACCCAACGCCACCCATATCTCATGTGCTTTCTGCTCAAATCGGTCCTGATTTTGGAGAAGTTACCTGCTCTCTCTTCTAATCCACCCCCACCATCCGTGGTCCTCCAGGCCAGATACCCAGATTCTGCTATACTGCAGAATTCATTTCCTCACTTCAACCCCCTGTGGAGCCCGCATAGGTAATGGAAGATCAGAGCAGCCATTCCCCCAAGGCCATAACCCTAACCCTAAGTTGCGTTTTCAGGCTTTCTTTTACTGGGGCCTCTCCCGCGAACCCTCTGGCTTGGGAATTCTGGAGTCACACCTCAGGAGTCCACCTGCCACCCAGCAGGTAACCAGTCCCTTTCGAGCTGCACACGACCGTCCGAGCAGTGAAAAAATGGGTGTCCCCATGAGTACTCCTCCACGTTCTCTGGCACCCCAGAGCCTGATGCGCTGCCTGACCACCTTCCGCATCTCGGCTCCTTGGGGGAACCCACCTCAAGAAGAGCTTTTACGGCCTGCCACACCCCTACCTCAGCTCTCCTTATGGACCCCTGTCAGCTCTAGGCAGACCTGCACTCAACTGCCTGCCGCAACACTCTGTGATCCCCTCTCCTTCTTCTCAATTGACCTTGGCCCAAGGTTTTCTTGACAAGGAGGAAGGCTACCTCTTGAATTATTAACACCTCCTTTCCTCTTCTTCCCTACTTCTCTCCACTTACCTTTGTACCTGGGCCACATGGAAGGAATATAACCATGGAACGTGGACATGCTCTCACATCTGAATCTTCCTGACAGCTTTCTGAGGGCTCCTTATGCAAGCAGAAACTAGTGTATCCTACCACAGTGTGTTTGAAAATGATTATCAAGAGAACAAGAGAGCAAAAATCACTCCATTTTTACCTCATGCTTCATGAAGTAGAACAAGGTCTTCTTCTTTCCCTCCTTGACTTCCATTCCAATTTGTTTCCATGCAGTGTTCATTTCTTTGCTTCAGGGGTAGGATTGCCTGATTCCTAGCCTGCACAGAACACCCAGACTCAAAACAACATGTACCCTCCCTAATAGCCGCCACCCATTGAACCCTTCTCCTCCACACCCCTGCTCTCTAGACACGTTCAGTTGGTGCTCTAAGTTTGGGTCTCTTTCCTCATTGACCTAGCTTTATCCCCTTACTATGTTCATGTTTTCTTTCTGAAATTCCATAGAAGACAAATTATAGGCTATTGGTCATTTCTTACTGATTTTGCTTCACTAAATCCACTCTAGATCCATTCACATCCTTGCAAATGGTAAGATTTCATTTTTTTCTGAACCTGGCTCCTATTCCATTAAGAATATGTGGGAGGTTAGATATCTACATTCATATATATATATATATATATATATATATATATATATATATATGGCTTATCAGGGAATGGACTTTGGGATTCCCTCCATCATTTCACTATGGTTGATAATGCTGGTTTCCATATCACAGTGCTTGTACCCCATTGAATGTGCATTTTTGTGCCCTTTAGGGAAATACCTAGGAGGGCAACTGCTGGATCCTAGGGTTGTTCAGTTCTTAGCTTTCGGAGGAACCACCACGCTCTTTTCCAGAGTCACTGCAACAACCCGCATGCCCACCGACCGTGCAGGAGAGTTCCGCTGGAAGCAGAACATTCCCTGCCAGCAATTTCCTAAGGAGGAAACAGAAAACCTGGGGCGTAACATGACTCACCCAGCGCCTGGCAAGCAGCCCCAGAAGTTCACCACATGGTTCCTGACGCCATGCCCTGGGAAACCATCAGAATTCCTCTATTCATTGGAATTCCCAAAGACTCTCCTTCTGACTCACCACCCCTGAAACTGCAGAGAAAGGATGCCATGGCCAACTCTCTGGATGGTCCACTGAGGGAAACTAGAAAGTCAAGCTTCCCTTTTCAATCGTCCAATGCTCCTTGGAATCCATTGGAGTGTTCCCTCTGCCCTCTTCGGAACTCTTTGGATAAAAAAGACAAATACATTAGGACCCATCACCTTGGACAAAGGAGAATCCATCCTACAAGCCTTTATATGACCACAGACAGCCACCTCACTCTAGATGGCGACCATTCCACAGCCTAGGACCCATGGAATCAACACTGTTCGATGAAGGAATGCATTCTAGGTCCCAAAGACATTCTGAGTCCATCTCACCTTCCTTTTCAAATCCAAGGGATTGCCTAGGAAAGAGATGTTCCAAATATCTTTGTGAGCCAGAAAAAAGAGAAAATGAGATCCCCGGCCAGGTGCTCCCTGCAAGGAAACTCAGGAACCCTAGCACCCACTCCCCATTGCTGACAGCTGTGTTCTTGTGACTTATTGGCTCCACTGGAGATGAGAGAAAACCCAGGATGGTGGGGGTGAAAGACAAGTTTTACCTCCCATGCCGGCCTAGATGTGCCACTGTGCCCCACGGGCCTGCTGTTTTCTCTGAATGCTGACATCCTGGGACAAGCTGCATGATGGATTCAGATGCTGATTTCCAGACTTCAGGTCTCCTGGAGCCAGAGCAAAGGAGGGTTGTCAGGAGTGGATAATTATGCGCCTCCCACCTAAAGCCTACACACCTGCTCCGATTCCTGGGTGAAGGAGAGACACATGCTTGTTTCTTAAGTGGTCATTCACTTCCTTCTAAAGCTGGCCAGTGCCATTGTCCTTTTTGGAGAAGCAAATAGACTCTTCCAAACAGACACTCAACTCCTCGGTTCCAAAGGTACCATGGGTCGAGTTGGGATCCCTCGGCTCCAGACACCCACCGGGAGGACCCTCCTGAACCATCCTGAACAGCACATCCCCACCCAACCTGGGGCAACGGGGCACAGTGCTGAGTGGGGGCCTGGCTCCAGCAATTCTTATCACCACTCTTGAGACTGGGGAAACAGAGACTTCAGCTCAACACTCTGTCCCATAAAAACAAGCTGCAGGGCCTCACGTTTCTGGGTCTCTCACCCAGCACCTCACCACTGCTATCAGAGCCACCAGCCTGCATATACTCCTATTCTGGTGTGTTTGGCATGGCAGCTCACCGCTGCCTGCAGTGTTGGAAAGCAGCAATGCACCCTACCATGCTCTCAGGTTCCACAGCTCACCACACCCTCCAGTGGCTTGAATCAGCACAGCAGAGCCTTCCACAGACTCTAAATGCAGATCCCAAACCTTCCACAGGTCTCAAGCCACACTGACAATGTCCCTCCAGATAGGGACCTCTAGACTAACCCCATGAGGCCACCGGCCACCCAAGCAGAAATGGTGCCTTCCAAGGCTGTGGAAAAACCTTGGAACAAGAGAAACCTTCCAGCCCCCACTCATGACAGAACCAATTACCAGCACCCCAGAGGCCCGAAAAGTCGGATGTGGAAGCCGGGGCCAAACTCCTCCATTACTCTACTCTGGGAAAACTCCCTTGCACCACCCCCCGGATGGGCTCGTCGTCACAGCCGGTTTCTGGGTGTCTGCCACATGCCCCGAGGGAAAACGGGCGCTCGGCCACGGGGAACAGGGCAGTCCGCAGGGCTGCCCAACGCCAGCCAATTCTCACGAGCGTTCTGCCCAAACTGATCCTGGAATGGGCAGAACGCTCGTGAGAATTGGCCGGAAAACGCCGGACAAACCCGATTCGGGCCACGTCTGAGGTCCGCCCCCTGGCCCTGGCCCGGGAGTCCTATTGGTCGCATACGAACTCCTCCTGAAAGCCCTCCATGAGTCAGGCGCAGGAGAGGCCGAAGCCTCCTCCTCCTCAGCCTCTGCGGGTCCCCTCCCTGGTGCCGCCAGGTGGGCCCTCGCTGACCCGAAACTCTGGCACGCACCCTGGCCTGATCTCTCAGCCTTCCATTTCAAGGTATCTGTCCCTCAGGACCTCCAACTGGGGAAACCTGGGTCCCACTCCACTAGTCTCCCTACCACCCTGGTGCAAATGGTGCCTTTCGTAGAGGCAGACAAGCCTCCGAGCAAGAGAGAACAGTGTTCCCCCACAGAGGCCAGCCGCACCCGGGGCGCCCCGTCGCCCAAATAGTAGGAGGCGGACGCCCGGCCACAACACCTGCCTCAACTCTGCTCCGAGAAAGCTGCCCTGCGCCGGGGCACCCGGGTGGCCGAATCTTCTCAGCGCATTTTCCTGGTGTTCGCCACATGCCCCGAGGGAGAAGGGGCCCTCGGCCACGGGGAACAGGGAGGTCCGCAAGGCTGCACACCGCTGGCCAATTCTCACAAGCGTTCTGCTCAAACCGATCCCGGTATGAGCAGAACACTCGTGAGAATTGGCTGGGAAACGCCCGGCGAACCCGCTTCGGGCACCCCACATCTGCAAATCCGTCCCATGGGCCTGGCCTGGGATCCCGAGGGGTCGCGTCCAAACTCCGCCGGAAAGTCCTCCGTGACTCAGGCCGAGGTGAGGCCTTCCTCTCCTGCTCCTCAGCTTTCTTGGGTCCCCTCCCTGGCGCCGGCAGGTGGGCCCGGGCCTGACCCGAAGTCCTGGCACGAACCCTGGAGCCTTCCGTTTCAAGGGACCTGTCCTTTGGGGCCTCCAACTGGGGAACACAGAGTCCCGCGCCACAAGTCTCCCTACCAGCCTGGCATAAAGGGTGCCTTTCGGAGCGGCAGACAAGCCTCTGAGCGAGAGAGACCTGTGTTCCCCCGCAGAGGCCAGTGCATCCGGGGGCGCCCCCGTCACCTGAATAGTTGGAGGGGGATGCCCGGCCACAACACCTGCCTCAACTCTGCTCCGAGAAAGCTGCCCTGTGCCTGGGGCCCAGGTGGGCCGAGTCGTCTCAGCGCGCTTTCCTGGTGTCCGCCACATGCCCCAAGCGAGAACCGGCCCTCGGCCACGGGGAACAGGGGGGTCCTGAGGGCCGCCCAACGCCGGCCAATTCTCACAAGCGTTCTCGTATGCTCGTGAGAATTGGCTGGAAAACGCCCGATGAACCCACTTCAGGCGCCGCACGTCTGCATGTCCGACCCCTGGGCCTGGCCCGGGATCCTGAGGGGTTGCGTCCAAACTCCGCCTGAAGCACCCCATGAGTCAGGCGCAGGCGAGGCCGACGCCTACTGCTCCTCAGCCTCGGAGGGTCCCCTCCCTGGCCCTGGCAGGTGGGCGCAGTCCTCACCCGAAGCCCTGGCACGAACCCTGGCCTGCTCTCTCAGCCTTCCGTTTCAAGGGACCTGTCCCTCGGGGCCTCCAACTGGGGAACCCTGGGTCCCGCACCACGAGTCTCCCTACCACCCCGGCGCAAACGGTGCCTTTCGGAACAGTGGACAAGCCTCCGAGCGAGAGAGACCTGCATTCCCTGGCAGAGGCCAGCCTCTTCCGGGGGCACGCCCGCCGCCCAAAAAGTTGGAGCCGGACGCCCGTCCACAACCCCTGCCTCAACACAGCTCCAGGAATGCTGCCCTGCGCCGGGCCCCCCGGGGGGGCCGTGACGTCTCGACGCTTTTTCCCATTGTCCGCCACATGCCCTGAGCGAGAACAGGCCCTCCGCCACGGGGAAGAGGGTGGTCCGCAGGGCTGCCCAATGCCGGCCAATTCTCAGGAGCCTTCTGTCCACACCAATCCCGGTGTGGGCAAAAGGCTCATGAGAATTGGCCGGAAAACGCCCAGCGAACCAGATTCGGGCTCGTCACGTCTGCTGGTCCTCCCCCTGGGCCTGGCCCGGGATCCTGAGGGGTCATGACCGAACTATGCCAGAAAGCCCTCTGTGAGTCATTCGCAGGCGAGGCCGATGTCTCCTGCCTCTCAACCTCTGAGGTTCCCCTCCCTGGCACCGGCAGGTGGGCTCGGGCCTGACCCGTAGCCCTGGCCCTAAAGATGGCCTGCCCTCTCAGCCTTCCATTTCAAGGGACTTGTCCCTCGGGCCTCCAACTGGGGAACCCGGGGTCCCACGCCACGTGTCGCCCTACCACCAAGTTGCAAACGGTGCCTTTCAGAGCGGCGGAGAGGCCTCCGAGCGAGAGAGACCAGCGTTCCCCTGCAGAGTCCAGCCTCATCCAGGGGTGCCCCCGCTGCCCGAAAAGTTGGAGGCAGACGCCCGGCCACAACCCCTGCCTCAACTCTCCTCCGGGAAAGCTATCCTGCGCCGGGGCCTCCGGGTGGGCCGCGTCGTCTGGGCGCATTTTCCCACTGTCTGCCACATGCCCCGAGCGAGAACGTGCCCTCGGCCACAGGGAACAGGGCAATCCGCAGGGCTGCCCAACGCCGTCCAATTCTCACAAGCGTTCTGCCTAAACCTACCCTGATTTGGGCCACACGCTCCTGAAAATTGGCCGGAAAGCGACCGGCGAACCCGCTTCGGACATTTGGAAGATGGCGGAGAACTAGGAGGAAGCTCTGGTTCAACCTGTCCCCTAAAGTGAGCTGATTACCTACCAAGGAACTCCGATCACTCATGAAATCAGCCTGAGATCAAAATTCTACTCGTCAGGATCTCTACGGGGGCAGAAGACGCCAGTGGGATGTCAGGATCTCTACGGGGGCAGAAGACACCAGTGGGCAGGTAAAGCCGAGCGGGAACACCGGACTGGTA
>PISX010015737.1:0-31360 GCA_004024625.1 Mellivora capensis
AAGCAGGCCCAGGACTGTCGCCTGGGGCCGGCGGCCGCGCGCCTCCCTAGCCGCCCTGCGCGCTCGCCCTCTGCGGAGTCCCCGGCTCCCCGCACCTGCGCGGCTCATGCATGCGCGCTAGGCACGCGCTCACCTGGGCGCGGAAGCGGGCGTGTGTCTGCACGTGGGCCTCTGACCTTCCAGACGCAGCCGCAGAGCCTCCTGGGTCGAGTCTGTCCGAGCTGACGGCGGGCAGGCGGCGGCGCCGGTTCCACTCGGCCTGTCTGCCTTTCGGGTCCCGGCTTCCCAGGCCTCCACGGCTCCCCGGGGTGGTTTGCGGCGGGGTCACCGGCCCGCCAGCCGCCACCCATGCTGGAAAGTCCGTGCACCTGCGTCCAGGTGGGCCTTCAGGGGGCACAGGTGCCTCTGTCATCGGGCTTGGATGGGGCCGAATCCAGAACCGCAGACTGCCTCCGCCTGGGACCTGGCCTCTTCCCACAGCTGCGCTGCTCCTCGTCCCCTCGCTGCTCCCCCTGCGCCCTTGCCCTTCGCCAGCCCACTTGGGGACCCCGTGGAGCTCCGGGTCCGCCCCGGAGCACCTGACCGGCCTCAGAGTGGAAGGACCCCCACCCTGGGAGGGTCCTTGAGGCGGTATATTGAACCTCCCCAGCCCCGTGGACGGCTTGCCGCCGGGGTCCCGGGCCTCTCCAGCAAAGGAGGCTCCCAGGTGTCCCCCTGGAGGACAGCCCGTCCGTCCCCGTGGACCCTCGCTGCCCAGCAGTGGGGATTGTCCAGCCCGGGCTTCAGGGGCCGCATGCGGCTTGGATCTGCCGCCACCAAGCGTCTCTGAGCGCCAGCTCTCACGCCCCGGTTCCGCACCGGCTGCCCCTTTAGGTCCCGGCAGTGCCCCGCCTGCGGCGCTCTGTGCACGCGCACGAGGCCCAAGGTCTTGGGTCTCCAACTGCACCTGCGCCAAGATAGCTGCATGGCCACCTTGCCTGTTTTCCCCGGGGTGGGGGGGTGTTGGCAGCAGACCTGCTTCCCCAGAAGCCTGCTCAGAGGCCTGGGCTCTTCCGAAGGGCCCCTGTTTCAGGGCCAGGCCTTCCCCTTGGGCCTGAGCTGCCTGCTCGTTTTGAGCTGCAACAGAAATCTTGGGGCGCCTGGGTGGCTCAGTCGGTGAAGGGTCTGCCTTTGGCTCAGGTCATGATCCCAGGGTCCTGAGATCGAGCCCCTCGTGGGGATCCCTGCTCAGCGGGGAGTCTGCTTCCCCCTCTCTCTGCTCGTGCTCTCTCAAAGGAAATCTTAAAAATGGTATTTCCTTTAATTAAAAAAAAATAAAGACAAATCTCTTCCAAATCTTAAAAGGGAACTTGTCTTTTGAATGATACAATTTAGGAACTATGTTTAGCTGCTAGAAATACAGGTGTGGAAAAGTGACTTGGGTCAGGGATGTGGGTGTACCCCTGAATCTGGCGTAAGCTGTGGGGACAGGAGTGTCCCAGCCACTCCACCGTCTGCTCTGACAGCTGGCGAGTGACAGCCAACACGTCACATGCTTCTCTGCCATCTCTTGGTCTCTTGGTGAACTATGCGTGCAAGCCTTTCCTCTACTTTCTAACTGGGTTGTTTAGTAACTGTTAAGTTCCAAGAGTTTTTATATATTCTGGATACAAGTCCTTTGTTAGATGTGTTCATTCTCTTAACAGTGTCTGCCCTAGGGCCACCTGGCTGGCTTGGTGGGTAGAGAATGTGATGCTTGACCTTGGGGTTGTGAGTTTGAGCCCCACCTTGGGTGTAGAGATTACATAACAATTAAAAAATAAAATCTTTTTTTTTTTTAAGTGTCTGTCATAGAACAAAAGTTCTTATGTTAGCGGTTTATCTACTTTTTCTCTTATGAGGGACATGTGGCCACATCAAAGAACTCTGCTGAATCCAAGGTCAAGAAAACAGCCTTTTTTTTTTTTTTTTAAGATTTATTTATTTGTTTTAGAGAGAGAGAGGAGGGGCGGAGGGACAGAGAGAATCTCTAGCAGATTCCCTACTGAGTGCAAAGCAACAGGAATCCTGGGGGCTCCTCCCACAATCACGAGATCATTACCTGAGCAGAAACTAAGTCAGACACTCAACAGACTGCACTACCCACGCACCCCTACCCTATTTTTCTTCTAAATGCTTTAGATCTTATGTTTTACATTCAGATCTGTTTGTTTTGTTTTGTTGTTTTTTTAACTATGATTTGTGGCTTACCTGAGCTGTTCTTACTGGGATAGAAGCAAGGCTTTTCCTTAGCTCAAGATAAGGAGGAGTAAGAGGAGGAAGGAGAAAGGGAGAGGAAGAGGAGGGAAGGGGGAGGGGAGGGGGGGAGGAGAGGAAGGAGGAAATTATGTCTCATGAAGCCCAGAAATTATGTCTCATGAAGCCCAGAAAAGCAGCCTAGTGTCAGCAGGTGTGGGTGATGGAGGCCCCGGGAGACTGAAGTGCGGAGCTCGGAGACGGCAAGAAGCCGCTGGTGCGGACAGGCTCTAATTAGCCGGGGCATCTGTTCCAAGAGATGCTACCGGACCTGGGGCCAGAGCAGGAAGGACGGAAGGACGAGGGACCCAAGGAAGCTCCCGCCCCTCCAAGGCGTCCTCAGCTCCCACCTGCTCTTGGCAGCCCCTTTTCAGTTTGGAACAACTGACAGATTGTCTCTACTTGCAAGGACAAGAGGTGCTTGTGCACGGGGAGGGGCTCCGCCTCCTGTCTTAAATGCTCCAGCAATGGCCCTTTCCCTTCCTGGTAACACTTGATCTCTGACTAGACTCGCATCCCCAGGATGGCAACCTTGTCCTTGACCCACCAGGTGCCACTACCCCACGGCTCCACATTGTTTTTACCTTTGTTGTCTGAAAACAAAAATAGATGCGACAAAACAGGTCGGGGGAGTCAGCGGGTGTTTATTAATGGGAAGGTTCTGGGAGCCGCAGTTTGTCCCCGGACACGCACACCATCAGCCTCAGGAGCTCACCGCTGGGAGAAGGGGCAGAAGAGTCTGACGCCTCCAGGTTCTCGCAGCCCGGAGAGAGCAGCGTGGACCCGCGAGCCAAGCTTCCCTGTCACTGAAGGACCAAGTGAGAGAAAGTGCCACATGCACAGGGGAGACAGGTGCCTCACAGCCCTAGGTCCCCCTCGGATGGAGTCAGCTCGCCTGCGGCCAGGGCAGCCGTGGGAGCCCAGCAGGGAACATGTTTCTGTGAGCACCTGGGGCTCCTCGAGGAGCCGATGGCACCACACCTGTGCTCAAGAATGTGGTCCTTACCTGGGGGACAGAGACCGCTTTGTGATCAGAAAGAAGTTACCGATCCCAGCCTCAAGCCAGGTGCCTGAACACCCACACAAAACGGCACCCTCGTGCTCTCTCCGCAACCCCGGAGCCCGTCTCCAGTTGCTGCGGGCCCCACCCTTCTCCAAGCTCCCACTCCCATCCCCATCTCTGCCTCCATCTCCGTCCCCCCATCTTCGTCTCCACCCCCACCACTGTGTCTGCCACCCCCACCCTGGTCTCCATCTGCCCAGGTCCCCACAAGTGCGCCCCCCACCACGACCCGTCTGCAGGGCACGGGCGCAGGTCTTGTGCCCTAGGAGGCTGACCTCTGTCCCTCTGGTTTTAGGGTCACTGTTCCGCTATCACAAGGGCCCAAAGGAGCGGAGGGAAGGAGAGCGCGGCTCCGGAGTCCTCCTCCCTTGGGCGGCCCTTTCTCAGTCCCACGGTTGCGAATCCTGATGCTGCCCCCACTCCGGGCTCACCCCGCAGCCCCGCATCTAACGGCCCTTCACCAGGCGCGCGGCACCTGCTTCCCACTGGGACCTGACCGCGGGGCTCGTTCTCCCCAGGGCCTCTTTCCTTTCCGGTTAAGGAAAACGGACCCGGAGGCCGCCGGCGTCAGCCCCTCCCAGAAGGGGGCGCCCCGCGGGTGTGGAGACCCGGCCCCCCTCGCGGGCCTCCGGCCTCGCGCGCCGCGAGAAGCCCCTCCCGGGGGCGGGGCGCTCACCAAGGGCAGGCACTGCGCCAGGAGGCCGCTCCGGCGGACGCAGCGGGGACGGCTGACCTCGCTGAGCGCGATGCAGCACTGGCTCCGGCACTCCCCATGGTGGCCGCAGCGGGCGCCGTTGGGCTGCGGACGCAGAGCGGGCTCGGCTCCGGCCGCCGCCGCGCCCCCCGTCGCGCCCCGTCGCGCCCCCCGCCGCGCCCCCCGCCGCGCCCCTCACCCTGCGCCAAGGCGTACACTGCAGGAAGATGCCCCTGGGCCTGCAGAAGGTCTGCGAGCTGGCGCTGTTGGTGACGCAGCAGCGGCTGCGGCACTCGGCGTGGTCGGAGCACGCGTCCCTATTGGGCTACGGGGACACCGAGCGCCGGCGCTCCCCACCGCCCCCACCCCACGCCGCGGGCGGCCCTGCCCGCCCCGCCCCTCGCGCCGCCCCCCTGCCGGCTCGCACCTTCCTCCAGGGCAGGCACTTGAGGAAGATGGTCTTGGACGCGCAGAAGGCCTGCGGGTTCAGGCTGTTGGGGACGCAGCAGCGGCTCTGGCACTCGGAGTGGTCGTCGCACGCTTCTCCCGTCCTCTGCAAAGCCGGGCACCGTCTCGCGGCTGCCCGCCAGGGCTTCCCCGTCTCCGAACACCCACCCCTTCTTTCTGCGTCCCTTCAGGTTTCCTGGAATATTCCAGACCTGGCGGGTTCGGTGGCCAATGGGGTGAGAGGGAGCCAGAGGACAGGGAGAGGAAGGAAGCTGACGTCGTCCGTGCCTGTCGTGAGCCACGTGGACAGGAGGGTAAACCGAGGCACAGGCTGGGAGACGGCAGGTGCCTCCCCAGGGGTCACAGAGTCAGCCCTGAGCTGTGGCTGGGGTCCCATCCCACCCCCTGAAGGCCACCTGCTCCCCAGGCCTTTGATCCAAGTTTTCAAACTTCTGGTCTCAAAATTCCTCTGCAAACTCAAAAACTTACTAAGGCGCCCAAAGCTGGTGTCAGTTTGGGTTCTTGCTAAGGACTTTAGAAGTTTTACATGTTTATGCGGAAACCTATTTAAAAATAGGCTCCCTGTTAACATAAATAGCAACTTTTTATGAAAAATAGGTATATTTTCCAAACTAAAGGAAACACGCTGACTCCCGCCTGACTTCCCCAGGCTGGGGGCTGTTGGGGGTGAGGTTCCCCCCCACCCCCGTCTCCTGGGAGACCCGAGCCGCGCCCCCCCCCGGGGGGGGGGGGGAGAGGGAGGGGCAGGGCAGAGCCTCACACACAGCTAGTCAGAGCCAGCTGAGTGCAGGGCGCCCCCCAGCAGGGCCTGTGGACCAGGGTCTGAAGCACAGGGCGGCTGATGCCTCCACACTGGAGACTCGCTCGCCCGCGTTCACACACTGTGAACTTCTGTTTGGTTTGGTTTTGAAGATCTTAATAAAACTGAAGCTCGGAAGGCACTCGGGGACCAGGGCCTGGAGCCCAGTGAGGCAGCTTTTCAGGTGAGAAGCAGCCAGACAGGGAAGCTCACTCCTGGCCTGGGGCACCAAGGACGCTTCTGGGCCATGGCCCAGCGCCAGGCTCCCCGATCCCAGCTCCCCTGCCTCACGTGGGGCCCCCGAGGCCCTGGCCTCCAACAGGCTGCCCGCCGTGCAGTGGGTGCTGTGGACGTGGAGGGACTGGTGCCTTAGGGGGGTGAAGAGGCAGCGCAGGCACTCTCACGTTGCCCACACCCCTCCCAGCAGAGACGCTTTCTCGGCCCCCACCATGCTGCCATCTGGCCTGGATTTGGTGTTGGGGTCCCGGGCACCAGAATCAGCCATCCTGGGGGTCCCAGGGCCTGGGGAGGAGGATGTGCTCCCAGGCACCCTCCTTTCCAGCCCCCAGACCAGACTCGTGGGGGCGGACACTGCAGGAAGGAGCCGGGAGCCCCAGAGAGCCTGCGTGAGGCCACGTCCGCAGGCGCAGTGCCAGGGGGTGTACACTGACCTTATGGAACAGGAACAAGCTCTTGGGCTTCCAGGCCACACACATGGGCAGCAGCGAGAGCAGCAGTAGCAGACGCCCGGCACACGCCATTGGGCTTGTGGTTTGTCGATGCCCCAGACGGCCATCCCTCCCCCCACGGCACTCGCGTGGGCACCCGCTTCCTGCCCTCCGTCCCAATCTTGCCTTTGCAAAATAGAATTTTTTAAGTTAATAACAAATAATTATTTTCTAGAGCAGTTTTAGGTTTCCAGAAAAATCGTGCATCAAGTACAAAGAGTTCCCGTACAGCCCCACTTCCCCCGCCTGTCTTCTCTTATTAACTGGTGGGGGCGGGGCTGCCACGGAGGGTCGGTGGACAGTGATACATTGACAGTGTTACAGCCACATGCACAGCTTCCCTAAGGCTCACTGCTTGTGCCAGAAATTCTGTGGGTTGGACATATGCCACCAGATTAGCACACAGTGTTTCCACTGCCCTAAAACCCCTGGGCTCCACCTGTTCGTCCTTGCCCAGGAAACCCTGGCAGACGCAGATCTTTGAGGGGATTTTTTTGGGGCCTGTCCTTGTGCCTTATCCCCAATGTCCTGAGTTGGAACCCTACAAATGCAGCCCTTCCAGACCGGCTTCCTTCACTCCCTAAGACTCATTTAAGGTTCCTCTGAGTGTCTTCTATGGCTTGATGGCAAATCTCTGTTTATCACTGAGTGGAAAATGAATTCTCAACACCCCTTTCTCTGGGGAACACTTGTGCCTCTTTGAGTTAAACAGGAGCCTCTCTGCTGTTAGAGAGCTAGTTCCCGTGGGCCCCCCACTGCTCAGCCCCCTGCTCAGTCCAGCTCCTATCTCCCTGGGGCAGGCAGGACACCCGGGGCCCAGCCGCCCCTGTCCCCACGCTGGGGTGGAGCGCCTGCAGCAGCCGCTGGGCACAGGTGACTCTCCCAGCCTGGATGCAGAAGGGATGGCCAGGAGGTCCAAGTCAGCCTTGGATCTAGCCTGAGCTGCCGCCACCCTAACGGGGTTATTTGGCTCGCTATTCATAAAGCTGACAGCTTGGCCTCCAATTTTGCCCCTTTGCTCTTGGGGTGCCTCAGTGGCTTAGTTTGTTGGCCATCTGCCTTCGGCTCAGGTCATGATCTCAGTGTTCTGGGATCGAGTCCTGTGTGTCAGGTTCCCGGCTCAGCAGGGAGTCTGCTTCTCCCTCTGCCTCTGCCTGCTGCTGCCCCGCTTGTGTTCTCTTGCTCTCTCTCAAATGGATACATACATTCTTTTTTAAAAAAAATTAAATAATAAAGTAAACAATTCAGTGGTCTTTAGTGCACTTTTTAAAAAGATTTATTTTAAAGATTTTATTTATTTGACAGAGATCACAAGTAGGCAGAGAGACAGGCCTCTGAGATCATGCCCAGGACCCTGAGATCATGAACTGAGACAAAGGCAGTCTTTATCTCACTGAGGCACCCAGGTGCCCCTAAAATATTTATTTTAGAGCGAGGGAGCGCGGGAGCCCACGTGGGGGAAGGAGCAGAGGGAGAGAAACTCTCCAGCAGACTGCCCGCTGAACTGGGCTCCATCTCAGGACCCTGAGACCATGACCGGAGTCAAAACTAAGAGTCAGGCACTCAATCGACTGAGCCCCCAAGGCACCCCGATCTAGTGCATCCTTAATGTTGTGCAACCACGTCCTCTATCTAGTTCCAGAACATTCCATCATCCCATAGCACCACCTGGAGTCCATCAGTTCTTTTTGGTGTCTTCCAGAGGTCAGAGCCTCTGGGGAGCATTCTGACACCGAGGCCTCAAATCCCAACACATTGTGTCCCAAAGCCCCATGGGCGCAGGAGTAGGTGCCCCCCCCTGCAACCCCAAACCTCTGGCCTCAGGCCTATTTCCTGCTCACTCTCCCCACCCCCACCCTGTCCATGTTCTAGAACCTCTCCTCAAATTTGTCTTCCTGCGCCCTTGGCAGTGCTCCCCCTCAGGACCGCCAGCCCCCAACCCAGGGCCCACGAACCTCAAACTCAGACCTGCCTTGAGTTCCCGTCCCAGGTTCCCTCTATTTGCTGCAGGGCCTTGGGGGGACACTGAGCCTTTCTGGGACCTTGTTTTCCTGTGTGTGAGGTGAGGGGAGGGCTCCCACCGTCCCATCTGTGTCCCCTGAGCCTCTGGTTTCCAGATGATTTAGGGAAGCTGTGCTCATCTCACCTTTTGTTCCTTCCTGGGGTCACTTGTGCTGCAAATCACGTGGAATCGTGTTTGCTAAGGTTCCCCAGACCGTTCAGGTCCCCAGGCCGGGAGCATTCCAGACTTCGGAAACAAGTCCTCCCTGGGAGGCTGATCCGGCTGGGCACCAGGAATTCAGAAGCACGGAATCCCCCCAGGGAGAAAGGCAGATGAACAGTGGCCTGTGCCTGGAGGGGATGCAGATGGAGGAGGAGGGCCCCCTAGCCGAGCAGGATGGTAGAGGACAGCAGAGCGGCACGGGGCTGCCCAGGGACGCCTGGTTGGGGGCGGGCGGCCGGTCAGGAAGGTTATGAGGAGACGCTGGGGCCAGAGCCAGGCAGCGGTGCTGGGGCAGGGAAGGGACCTCAGTGGCGCTTCCCTCCCACTCAACAGAGTGCCTGCTGCTCTGATGTCGGACGCTGGCATTTCCCCAGAACACTGACAGCACTTGCCTCTCAGCACCCGTTCAGCTTCACAAAAACACCCAGAAATGACCTGCTGCTCACGTGAAATGCAAGTCCCCATGAGGACGAACTCAGCAACAGGAGACATCTTGGAAAGGCAAGGGGAGGTTTGCCCCACTCACCATTTGCATCACAAAACTGCCGGTGGCTGGGACACAGCAGGGTCTGCGTTTTGGTTTTCTTTCCTTTTGTACTCAGTTTCTCTGTGGGGGACCGGAGCTCGCACACAGCTGCACGGCTGGACCCATCTCATTCACAAGCTTTGCTAACTGGTTTCAGAAGAGACACATACACGGGGAGCCTATCTGATCTGCGGTCACTGAACCCTGCCAGCCTGGGAGGCAGAGCGCCGGAAAGCCATGCACACCTCACTCTTCCACTTTTTACCCCTAAAAAAGCACTTCACGGCTATTTCGGTGCGTGGTACTGGTGGTTAAATATCTTCCCCTCCAGAGATGCAGTGGCGACGTCTGCACGGGGGTCTCACCTGCTGGCAGACGTCGAGGTATGAGGGTGAGGGTCCCACACGTTCCCAGCACAGAGCATGGCGGCCTTGAGCACGGCCTTCCAGGGCGCCCTCCGCCCGGCTGCTCTCGGGCCACTGAAGCTGCCTACCCTGAGGCTCCTGCCACCATTTCGCAGATCCCCAGGTGCCGGAGGTCAGACCATACAGAAATAGCCCTTACGAGGTAGCCAAGTGTCTCCACGGTTCAAGGCCAGACCCACCTTTTTGGGCCAGACTGTCCATGAAAGAGGAACCCGGGCCCCAGACTGCAGTGGCCAACTGCAGTCTGCCAGCTGGCCCTGGATGACCAGTCCTGCGCCGGCGATGAGGCTTCCCCAACTCAGGACCAGCCTGAGAGGCCAACTATGCTCCCTAACCACTCATGTGAGATGTCTACACCAGTCCCTAGGGCTTCGCAACACATACGACACGGTGGGAGGGCCGACCACGGACATTGGTCCCTTACCCTCCTGGAGGCTGGATGTCCAGACCCAGACACAGGGCCATCCCCTCCAAGGCCCCTCTTCTGGGGCGTAGACACATGGGCTCCCTGAGCTGAGCTGAATCCTACTCTGCTGACCACGGCCCCAGTGTTTTCCGGGGGCTCCAGGCACAGTGGGAGGGGTGCAGGAGCCCATTCTGCCCCCTGCCTGCTGGTCACAGCTCTCAGGTGCCCTGAAGCATATGTCCTGGAGAAATGACACCAATGATGGGGTGGGATAAACATTTTTTAAGATAAACAGTCAAATCCATAGCCAATGTATGAATTTTGAAAGTCCTGCTTCCATATCCTATCAATCCTAATGATAAAAGTATTGTAAGTACATAAAAGCTAAATTTGAATCACAACTTGAACATTTTATTTCATTATTTTTTTAAAGATTCCTATTTATTTATTTGTCAGAAAGAGACACACCGAGAGAAGGAACACAAGCAGGGCAGTGGGAGAGGGAGAGGCAAACTCCCTGCCGAGCAGAGAGCCCAATGTGGGGCTCGAACCCAAGACCCTGGATCATGACCTGAGCTGAAAGCAGATGCTTAACGACGGAGCCACGCAGGTGCCCCACAACTTGAACATTTTAGAATGTCAAACTTGCTGTGTTCTTTTTGCTGCTTAAACAGGGGTAAAACCCTTATGGTCTCAGACCTTCTCGTGGGCCCTTGAGAAGTTCAGAGCCTGGCTTAGAAAATTGGGTCTGATGTGCCTAATCCTTCCAACAGTCCACACCCCACGGACACACTGTCCACACAGAGCAGCTCCAGCCCACTGCTGTCCACAGAAGCCAAGAGGTGGGAGCAGCCCCAGGGTCCAGGATGAAGGGTAAACGAAACGTGGTCCATCCATACAACGAAATAGAATCCACCTGCAAAAGGAAGGGACTTCCGACACCGGCCACCCATGGAAGGACGCAGAGGACACGGTGCCGAGGGAAAGAGGCCAGAACCAGAAGGACAAACATGGGAAGAGGATCCCGGTTACCCGAGGCCCCAGAGCCGTTGGGCTCCTAGAGACGGAGCCGATGGTGGGCGCCAGAGCTGGCTGGGGTCCGTGTTTAGTGGGGACAGAGCGTCAGTTTGGGAAGATGAGAGAGTCCCGGATCCGGATCTGGTGGCAGCTGACAATCGTGTGAATGTGCTTAATTAATACCCCTGAACTGCACCATTACAAAGACTACGATGGTAAAATGTTTACGTGAAGTGAATCTTACCACGGGAATCAAAGGCCACACAGGGCCCCACCTCACCGGCCCTGGAGGCAGAGTAGTTCCTGAACTTGAAGAACTGGCATTCTTTTTTCTTCTTTTCCAAAGATTCTACTTATTTATGTGACAGAGAGAGAGATCACAAGTAGGCAGAGAGGCAGGTAGAGGGGGAAGGGGAGGCAGGCTCCCCGCCAAGCAGGGAGCCTGATGCATGCGGGGCTCCATCCCAGGACCCGGACCGGAAGGCAGAGGCTTAACCCTCTGAGCCATCCAGGCACCCCTACAACCAGCATTCTTGACCCCCACTTATGTTAAAATACTCTTTTATGGGGGCACCTGGGTGGCTCAGTCAAGCGAGCCTCTGCCTTCAGCCCAGGTCATGATCTCAGGGTCCTGGGATCAAGTCCCACATCCGGCTCCCTGCACAGCAGGGCATCTGCTCCTCCCTCTTCCTCTGCCCCTCCCCCTACTCATGCATGCTCTCTCTCCCTCAAATAAATAAATAAATTCTTTTAAAAATATATATATTCTTTTATTTTTTTAACAAACATTTATAGATTTATTTATTTATTTGAGGAAGAGAGAGAGAGCACAAGCAGGGGGAGTGGCAGGCAGAGAGAGAGGAAGAAGCACGCGCTTCGCTGAGCAAGAAGCCCAATGAGGGACTCCATCCCAGGACCCCGGGATCACGACCGGAGCGGAAAGCAGACGCCTAACAAGACTTAGCCACCCAGGCGCCCCTATATATTCTTTTATAGAAGGAGTCTCTTTTCTTGGATGTTTGCTTATGAATGTCTCAGACCAGACATCTGTCCACAGGCTTTCCTTCCAACCCCAACATCAGGTATGACTCCATAGTATCTCAGTCTGGCAACTAAAACTTGATGCAAACCTCACCAAAGATTACGGATCCCATTAAATTATTCCCGGAACCGTGATTGCCATAAACCCCTTACGCTGGGGCCTTACCCTCGCTGTGACTTTTGCTGTCTCTGAGCAAAGGTGGCGTGCCCCGGACCAGGACCACTCTGCACTCCCCCACTCCTCCCCTGTGGCCTGAGGAGCAGGCCACAGGGGGAAATGCGCCAGACGGCACAGTCCTTGCAGAAAATCTCTCCCAGGAAGTTGATAATTGCCCAAGTGTTCAATGGTCCTGCCTTTTTATCCTAGGCCCTGATGGCTCCTCTGTGGAGAAGTGAGACCAGCCAAGCCACGATTCCAGAAAAGACTCCAACTGGTGAGGGAGAATCAGGAGGACGGAGGCCAAGAGAGCCCAGGGCAAAGTCAGGGGGTCTCCTCTCCTGCTGTGCCTGTCCCCACCTTCCACCCCACAGGGAGACTTTCAGTACTCTGCAGGAGGGACCGCGTGTAAGCGGGCATGGCGGGGCGCACGGGAGTGGGAGCCAGCCAGGGATGTTCACCTCAGCCGCTGCAGCAACCCCAGCTTCCCCTGTTCTCCCCACTGCCAATTCAGGACGAGCCAAATCATGTCCCCCAACCAATCAGGTGGGACACCCCCTCTCCCCTCCGGGCACCTCCACCACCTTCTCCACCTCCAGCATCCTCCCCTGTGGGTCTGCGGGTCCCACCTGAGGGCTGACTCCCAAGCCTGGATAAAGGGCCTGTGTGTCCTCACTGGCGGGGGGAGGGGGGTCTTCATCTATATCTGCAGACACCGTTCATTCCATAAACGTCTGCGGACTTACTCATCGTAGACTAGCTGCCAGGCTCTGAGAGGCGAGGGCTGCAGGGCAGGCTGGAGGTGCAGGAGCCAGGACGGGGCAAGCAGAGGAGGTGGCGGGTGGGAGGCTCAGGCAGGGAGAGCGGGCACCGCAGCGGCTCCGGAGGGGGACTCTGGGCAGGGTCAGGGCTGGAGCAGGGACGCACAGGGACTGGGATGCTTACTGCCCTCTCTCAGGTCCTGTGGGCGGGCGGTGCACAGAAGGCGGTTCTCTCTCCATCCAAGTCCCTGCAGGGTTGGGCAGCCCGGGAGATGCAGGCCATGCATCCCTGGAGATGCAGGAGTGCACAGGGTTCGGGGGTCCAGGGGGTCCAGACACAGCGGCAGGGGGAGGGGAGCTGTGATGCACATGGGGCTTCTGTTAGGGGCGGCTGGCTTTCTAAACTCCGACTGTGATGTTTGCACAACCCTGTGAAGATACTAGAAACAGTGAGTGCCACACTCCAAATGGGTAAATCTTTTGGCATGTAAATTTGATCTCCATAAAGCTGTTTAGAAAAGGAAATCTATTCTTCCTTTTATTCTGAACTTTTAACTTGGTTGTTTTACATTGTTATACTTTTATTCTATTCTTGCCGTAGAGTAGTATTTCTGCTAACCAAAGGTTTTAGAATGTAATTGAATAACAATTTTTTCACTTGTAAAATTTTACTTGTAAACTTTTTCACTTGAAAAACTATTAGGAGACTCAGTCCTCCTAAGACTAATTTCTTTAACTTATTTAAAAATATTATGTGGGCACCTGAGTGGCTCAGTCCTTAAAGCGTCTGCCTTTGGCTCAGGTCATGATCCCAGAGTCCTGGGATGGGGCTGCACATTGGGCTCCCTGCTCAGCAGAAAACCTGCTTCTCCCTGTCCCTCTGCCATCCCCACCTCACGTGCATGTTCTCTCTCTCAAATAAATAAGTAAATAATAAATGTAAAGTATTATGCAAATTATAAATGTTAATGGACACTGTGGCTGTCCTTACAAGTTCCGTGACTAGGGTCCACAGGGTTTTTTCCCAGCCTGGGGAGTTTGCATTAAGTGTTTTCATTTTGTTTATTTTTTTTTTCAGTAAACAGGTGTTGTTTTTTTCTTTCGTTCCTTCTTCTTCTTTGCCCAACGTGGGGCTTGAACTCACGATCAAGAGTCACATGTTCTACCAACCAAGCCTGCCAGCGGCTCCCATTGGATTTCTTCATTTTCTTTCCAGCAGATTTCCGGACACGCCACATAAACTTCCCGGCGAGCACTCAAACAGACTCCACACTGAATGCGTTCTAGTAACTGGAACCTTCCCAGGGGCCCTGGTGCTCTCCCTTCGGCTCGCCGTGCAGCCCTAATGACACGGGGCAGGCGACTCATCTCTAGAACAGAAATCAATACATCCTGGGACCAATGCGAGATTGTGTAACACCTTTTTCTTCCGAGAAAAGACGAGGAAGACCCGTCGCATGCAGAAGACAAAATGCCCGAGCTTCTCCAGCAGCAAGGGGAGCTGCAGAGCCGAGATGCTCTTTCTGTCGGTCTGTCCTCATCGCTGGTATTCAGCCGTCTCCCCCAGACTGTTTAGGCACCTTTCCCAAAAGCCATCGTGCCTGGGACCCCACAAGCCATACCCACCTGCAGATGCAAGCCTTTGTTCAAATCAGATCATTTTCTTCAGTTACTCATCACTGTGTCTTTCTTTCTGGAGGCCCGTGCCCTAGGCTCCCGACGGTCCTCTTGCTCTGGAGCCCACCCCCCCCACCAGGTGCTCCACTGGGAGTCGGTGGGTGCTCCCTCCACTTAGCCTCCTGGACGAGCTGTTCTCTTTCGGCTCACCTGCCTGAACCATGATGGGATGGAGAAGGGTTTGGAATCCTCTCAGCACACCGCTTTGCTCTGGTAGAAGCTGCTGGTGGTGGGGTCAGTATGCCGGATGTTGAGTGAGGACGCGTGTCCCTCCCGCTTGGTGGGATCAGGCAGGTCACTGCACCAGACACATGCAGTGACCAGCCCCCCTGGCCAGCGGTAAAGCCGTGTCCCCTATGCTCTTGTAACCCATGGTGGACAGAGTGACCAGCTCCTCCCCTCTAAGGCATAGAGACCCTCTCTGCCAACTCCAGCAGCTGTGGGCCCGGGGACAGGGCAACACCCCAGGGCAAGGTCTCTGTCATCCCCAGGCCAGAGGCAACGGGGAGCAGTGGTCCATCCCACCCAGGACCCAGGCAGCACCACGACCCGCCCCCTGCACCCAGCCCCTGCCATCACTCATCTGCTTTCCTCTCTGTGGACTGTCCCGTTTGGGAGACTGTATATAAATGGACTCATCCAACAGGTGTCTTCACGGACTAGCTCCTTTCCCTTAGCATGTGTTCTAGGCTCACCTACACTGTAATGTATGAAACATAGAAGGTGCTTGTTTCCATTTCTTGCAGAATTCTACTCCATTGTATGGATAATACCACATTTTATTCATTCATTCATCAGTTGCTAGACGTTTGGGCTGCTTCCAATCTTAGCCATTATGTATCATGCTATGAACATTGTGTACATGTTTCTGTGTGGAAACATGTTTTCATTTCCTCTGGGTATTTCATCTAGAGGTGGAATTGTGGACCCTGTGGTAAGTCTAAGTTCAAACCCTTTGCTGCACAGCCCACGTGCCTTTCCAAATTGGCTGCTCCATTTTGACAGTCCCACAAGCTGTAAGAAAGATGTGATTTTCCCACGTTCTTGCCAACATTTGTCCTGTCTTTCCTGGTGGGATGAAGTGACAGTGTCCCTCCGACTGATGATATTGAGAATTTCTCCATGACTTACTGGCCGTTTGTGCCTCTTCTTTGGAAAGATCTCTATTTGGATACTTTACCCATTTTTATTTATTTATTTATTTTTAAAGATTTATTTATTTATTTATTTATTTATTTGACAGAGATCACAGTAGACAGAGAGGCAGGCAGAGAGAGAGAAAGAGGGAAGCAGGCTCCCCGCCAAGCAGAGAGCCTGATGCGAGACTCGATCCCAGGACCCTGATATCATGACCTGAGCCGAAGGCAGCGGCTTAACCCACTGAGCCACCCAGGCGCCCCTACTTTACCCATTTTTAAAATTGTTATTTGTCATCTTGTTATAAATTGCAATAGTTGTGTGTGTGTGTGTTTTTTGATACAAATCCTTATCACATATGTGATCTGCAAATGTTTTCTCCCATTCTGTGGGTATCTTTTCACTTTCTCAATGGCGTCTTTTGGAGCACAGAAGTTTTTAATTTTGGTGAAGTCCACTTATCTTTTTCTTTTTTTGCTTATAACTTCGTTGTAATTTATAAGAATCCATTGCCAAATCTGAGGCCACAAATGTTTATACCCAGGTTTTCTTCTAAGAATTTTAAGGTTTTGGGTTTGTTTGTTTTTTTTTTAAGATTTTATTTATTTATTTGTCAGAGAGAGAGAAAGCGGCATGCACAGGCAGGGGAAGTGGCAGGCAGAGCAGGCAGGCGAGAAGCAGGCTCCCGGCTGAGCAAGGAGGATCCCAGGATCCTGGGATCATGACCTGAGCTGAAGGCAGACACTTAACGGACTGAGCCACCCAGACGTCCCAAGGTTTTGGGTTTTACACTTAGGTCCTTGATGCATTTTGAGTTAGTTTCCATGTATGATGTGAGGTATGCGGTCTAACTTCATTCTTTTACATGTGGATGCCCAGTTTCCCAGGACCAGTTATTGAAAGACTACTCCTTCCCATTAAATTATTTTGGTACTTGTCAAAAATCAAATATTTTTTCTATTTATGTTTTACTTCCTGGTTCTCAGTTCAGTTCCATAAATCTGCATTTCTAGCTTTACCTCAGTACGTGAGAATGGCATTGCTGGGAACTTGTCTTCATTACTATAGCTTTGTGGTAAGGTTTGACCTTGGAGAGTCCTCCAATCTGCTCTTCTTCCTCTTTTTTTTATGCTTGAGTTTTATTTTTATTTTATTTTCTATTTTTTATTAACATATAATGTATGATTAGCCCCAGGGGTACAGGTCTGTGACTTGCCAGGCTTACACCTTTCACAGCACTCACCGTAGCACATGCCCTCCCCAGTGCCCATCTCCCAACCACCCTGCTCTTCTTTATCAAGATTATTTCAGCAGCTCTGGGTCCCTTGCACTGCCATAAGAATTTTAGGATCAGCTCATCCTTTTCTGCACCTGGGACTCCAGTAGGGATTGTGGTGAAGCTGTAGATACAGATACATTTGGATTTAGTAACAAAAGGGAAAAAAATAGACAAATTTATTTCATTGAAATTAAAGACTTCTGTGCACCAGAGAACATTACCAAGACAGTGAAAAGATCACCAGCAATGGGGGAAAAACTTGCAAATGGTGTATCTGACAAGGGCCTGGTATTCAGAATATATAGAGAATTGTTACAAACCAGCAACAAAAAGGCAAACTAATTCTAAAGTCGGCACAAAATTAAATAGACATTTACCTGAACAAGTTATACCATTTCCCCACTAGAATGACAATGAGTAAATGAGCTGAAACTAGCAAATGTTAAGGAGGATGTGCAGAGACTGGAGCCCTCATACTTGCTGACTCCCACAAAAGTGGTGCAGCTGCTTGGAAGACGGTACAGGGATTCCTCAAAAAGTAAAACACAGAAGTACCATGTGACTCGGAAACCCTATACACCCAAAGAATTTTAAATAGCTGTTCAAACTCATACTTGGACACACAAATGTTCATAACAGCACCAGTTACAAGAGCCAAACAGTGCAAACACCCAAACGTCTGTGAAAGGATGAGCAGATAAATTGTGGGACGATCACTCACTGGAATATTATTCTCCCATAAAGAGGAATTAAGCACTGGTATATGCTACCACCTGGATGGACCTTGGAGACGTGCCCTGGGAAAGAAAGCAGACACAATGTGGACAATATTGTATGATTCCACTATATGAAATCTCCTAAAGAGACAAATCCACAGAAAGGAGACTGGTGGGAGGAGGAAAACAGGGAGTTTAGTTGGGGATGGTAAGAATGTTTCCGCGGTAGGTAACAGTGGTTGCACAGTTCATTGAAATGGTTAATTAGGGGGTGCCTGGGTGGCTCAGTAGGTTGAAGCCTTTGCCTGTGGCTCAGGTCATGATCCCAGGGTCCTGGGATTGAGCCCCGTACAGGGCTCTCTGCTCAGCAGGGAGCCTGCTTCCTCCTCTCTCTGCCTGCCTCTCTGCCTACTTGTGATCTCTCTGTGTGTGTCAAATAAATAAATAAAATCTTTTTAAAAAATGGTTAATTAGATGCTAAGTGAACTTCACTTAAATAAAGTGTAAAAAATTTATCACTTTGTGACTATGATGTCTGGGATTTGCTCCAAAATAATGAAATGGGGTGAAGATATAAAACATTTCAAGAAAAAGACAACTTTGGTTTGCAAAGATAACAGAAATGAATTGGAAGTGGATAAAAGCAGAGCTGGCAGCCAAAGCGCACACGTGAGGACTGGGCGCTGGAACCAAGGAGGGGGCTGGAGCTGAGCGGCTCCAAGCGCGTCCTACATCCCACAAAGGGGCTGTTAGGCAAAGCAAGGGCCCCACCGGCCGGGCGGGAGGGTGTTCTTGCTGAGCTGCGGGGACGGCGGTGGGGGTGGTGGGGCAGGAATGGACTGCCTTCGGAAACCACCTCCTCCTACACCTTGAACTCACACCCTGCACACCGCGGTGTCAGTCACCTGCATCTCGACGAAGCTGGGGAAACTGTATCAAACACAGACGGCCCTTCAGGCTGGGCGCGCGCCCCGTGAGACGCTGCTGGAGACCGAGGAGACCGGCGGGGCCTGGCCGCCTCCTCCGCCTAAATCTCCACCGAGTCCCCCGAGGGCTCTGCGTCCTCCCCAGGGACGTGCGGGCCCCGGTGCGTCCTCGGGCCCTCGCCCGGCGCGGTGGAGCGCAGGCTGCCGGCTCGGCTCTGCCTGCTCCGGGCCCACCTGCCAGGTGCGCCCCCGCGGGCTCCAAGCCCGGGCCCCGGCGGGGTGGGGCGGGGCGGGGCGCCACAGGCCACGCCCCGGGGCGGTGCCGCGGGGCTCCCCTGCCCGCGCCCCTAGCCCGAAGGGTGCGCGCCGCGCCGCGCCCCTGGCGGAGCTCCGGGCAATGGAGGCCGCCCAGCCCAAGCCCCCCGCGGGGGCGGACGCGGCCCGGCGCCTGGCCTGCGGCTGCTGGTCGGCGTTCTGGGACTACGAGACGCCCAAGGTGATCGTGGTGAAGAACCGGCGCCTGGGCGTCGTGTACCGCGCGGTGCAGCTGCTCATCCTGCTCTACTTCGTGTGGTGGGTGCGGCTGGGCCGGGGGCGCGGGGGCGCCGGGGCCCGGAGCCGCGGGGAGCGGCGGGGGAGGGTCCCGGGTCGCCTCCAGAGCGGCAGTGCCTGTCCCGCAGGTACGTGTTCATTGTGCAGAAGAGCTACCAGGACAGCGAGACGGGCCCCGAGAGCTCCGTCATCACCAAGGTCAAGGGCATCACCTTCTCCGAACACAAAGTGTGGGACGTGGAGGAGTACGTGAAGCCCCCCGAGGTGCGCCTGCCCGCCCTGCGCGCCCCCCGGGAAAGAGCGAGGGGTGCCTGCGTCGCCCGCCTCGGCTGACCATCCCCTCTTTCTGAGCCCAGGGAGGCAGCGTGTTTAGCATCATCACCAGGATTGAGGTCACACCCTCCCAGACCCTCGGAACCTGCCCAGAGGTGAGACCAGGTGGAGGGCAGAGCTGGGGCCGAGGGAGGGGAGCCAGCTGTGCCTGCCCCAGAAGGTGTGGGGATCCTCACCAAGCTGTCTCCTCCCTAGAGTATGAGGGTCAGCAACGCCCCCTGTGATTCGGACGTGGACTGCGTGGCGGGGCAGCTGGACATGCTGGGAAACGGTCAGTGCACGCCCAACGGGGGTGGGATGGGTCAGCGCCCCTTGTACCCTGAGCACGTCTGCCCGCAGGCCTGCGGACTGGGCGCTGCGTACCATACTACCAAGGCTCAGCCAAGACCTGCGAGGTGTCCGGCTGGTGCCCCGTGGAAGACGGGGCCTCTGTCAGGTGTGCACCCAGTGACCCCTCCTGCCTGAGCCCAGCTGACAGCCCAGCACTACTCTGTTCTACTCCTTTCTCTCCTCACCGAGCAGAACTGTGGTGTGCTGGGTGGGGGCCTGGGGTGGGAAGACTAAACACATCCAGTCTGTGCCTCCTCAGCCAATTTCTCGGCAAGATGGCCCCAAATTTCACCATCCTCATCAAGAACAGCATCCACTACCCTAAATTCCAGTTCTCCAAGTAAGAGCCACGAGGGTATGGTGACAATGGGCTAAGGATGGGCGCTGCCTCCCGGGAGTGCGGGGTTTGTGGGCGCAGGGCACCTCCCGTTGCTGGGCCCTGTCTGCAGGGGCAACATAGAGCACAGGAAGGACGACTACCTGAAGCGCTGCACGTTCGATGAGGTCTCTGATCTCTACTGTCCCATTTTCAAGCTGGGCTTTATTGTGGAACAGGCAGGGGAGAACTTCACGGAGCTGGCTCATACGGTGAGGGGGGCAGCCGAGGCACAGTGGGGGGCCAGCTCTCCTTTCAGATGCTGACCCCTATTGCAGACAAAGGGTCTGCCAACCCCCTTTGCAGTCTTGGCCAGCCCTGGCCCTGTTCAGGCAGATGAAGGAGAAATGTGATCAGCCAACCCATCTGGGCATGCATGACTCCTGCTAAATTATTGACTCGTGGCCACACAGCTGGCCACTGCTGTCCCCTCATGCTCCAGCAGTGGGGCCCACCCCAGCACCCCAGCTCCTAGCCCTAAGCTGCCCCAGGTGCCCCAAGATGAGCACCCCATATGCAGTCTCAGGGCAGGACCCATGGCCCTCGAGGGTCCTGTGTGTACCCTCCCTGACACCCATCTCTGTGCCAACTTCTGGGCAGGGTGGCGTCATTGGGGTCATTATCAACTGGGACTGTGACCTGGACCTGTCAGCGTCAAAGTGCAACCCCAAGTACTCCTTCCGGAGGCTTGACCCCAAGCATGTCCCAGCCTCATCTGGCTACAACTTCAGGTACCTTGGTCTTGGGATGCCTGGTTCCAGGTCTGCCCTGGCTGCAGTGGCTCCAGGATGACAGGGCAGGTGCTTGAAGGTTCAGGGCCTCAGGGGTTGGTGGAGTCTTGGAGCGTCCCATGTTGGGTGATGGGTGAGCGCCCACCACCGTGCTCCTCAGGGTCATTCTTTTCCCAGGTTTGCCAAATATTACGAGGTAAACGGCAGCACCACCCGCATGCTCATCAAGGCCTACGGGATCCGCATTGACGTCATCGTGCACGGACAGGTGAGCCAGCTCTGCCTACCAGGGACTCGGGCAGGCCCAGGACCGAGCTGGCACAGCCCCAGCTCCCCCACCCTCCCTTGAGCCCCACTTGCCCCAAACCCCACAACCATCTAAGGCAGCCTCCTCTCCCAAGGCAGGGAAGTTCAGCCTGATTCCCACCATCATTAATCTGGCCACAGCACTGACCTCCATCGGGGTGGTAAGGAAATGCATGCTGGGTATGGGGGTCTTGGTGGTGGGGTGAAGGGGGGTGTCTCTTGGCCTCTCACATGTGGGTCTTGTTGGCTCAGGGCTCTTTCCTGTGTGACTGGATCTTGCTGACGTTTATGAACAAGAACAAGGTGTACAGCCATAAGAAATTCGACAAGGTGTGCATACCGAGACGCTCCCCTGGTAGCTGGCCTGCGACTCTGGCGCTTGTGTTAGGCCAGGCCCCTTCCCCACCCCACCCCTGCTCTGCAGACCCTGGCCAGGCCGGCCAAGCTCTGGCTGCCCTGTCTCCATGGCTTTGCCCCACCTCCGCCCCACCAGAGCAGATGGTGGACCCTCCCCAGCAGACGGCGGGACCAGAGCTGTGCACCTCCGAACCTTCCCAGCAGGACTCCACACTCTCAGACCCCCGAGGTCTGGCTCAGCTCTGAGCCTACCACATACCTTCCATGATGCTGTGTCGAAGGCTCTGGCTGGCAGGGCCCTGAAGTCTCTGGTCCCAAGAGACCCAGGCCCTGCTCTCCCCGAAGCCCACGGAGACCTGCACGCTGTGCCGGGGGGCCCTGCCCTCACATCTTGACACTGTGAGACTGAGAACCACAAGACCCCTGTGCAGTAAGGCAGTGGGCCGACACCACATGCCTGACCCCCCGACTTCCCCGGGGCCAGGGTGGGGTGGGTCAAACTGCCTCTTCCTCCCCAGCTGACCTCCCTCCCAGGCTTCTCAGCCCTCCCCGCCCAGATCCTTTGCTTGCTTCGTAGCCAAGAAACCACACATCCAGAATCCAATAAACCTGTGACCAGACTCTCCGGCCTTGTTTTTCAGGAAAAGTATTTTGAGGCCCTGAAGAGAAACACTTAGGAGAGGGTCCTTGCATGTGGGAGCTGTGGGCGCCCTTGGTCCTGACTCCCCTCTAACGAGCCTGGGTGCAGAGTGCACAGGCGCCATCTCCCCCCACATCCAGCCAGGTCACAGTGACATCCGACTGTGGGGAGGTGGCATGGGCAGGGGCCAGTGGCGTGGGCAGGAGGAACTCAACTGCGCCCAGCACCCACTCTGCAGTTAGCTTGCCTACCAGCTTTCTGAGGGTGGGCGTCACCCCAGACCCAGACCTCAAAATGTGGGACAGGATGGGGACTCTGGAGGAGGTAGGGACCCAGGGAGTAGGTGATGAGAATCCCACCAAGGAAAACACTGGTTCTTGCTCCAAATACCTGTGCAAGTGCCCCAGGCCCCACTTACAACAGGGCCGCGGGAAGGGCAGGAATTAATGCTGCGAGGGGGACGGACAAGGCAGGGCCAGGTTGAGGAGACGCACAGGCCAGCAGCAGTGGGTCTGGCCTGCGGATAATTGGTTAGCACACCCGGAGATGCCACAGCAGTCATTACATTCAGCGACTCTGCCTGGTGCCTGTCTGGCCAGCCCTCCCCCAACCCCCGCCCCTTGAGGGGCTGCCAGAACTTGGCTGGACAGCGGTTTCCCTAGCAATGGGGATGGCAAACAGGTCTGAGGCAGCATGGGCATGCTTCGCACAAATCACCTCAGCTGGGATCCCATCACTCCCAAGGTCCAGTGAGAGCTCAGACCCCGCCCAGGCCCCCAAGTCCAAGTGACACTGGCAGGTGGCCAGAGCCAGCCCTCCCACTTCCCACACCCACCTGGGCCAGCAGTCATACATATCTGAGAAGCCCCCACCTAGCCCCCTGTCCGGACTCTTCTAATCCTCAGGGTAGGAGCCCGCAGTCACCCAGTGCCTGCAGCATCCTAGGTCTGGCTTGCTGACATCCAGCTCTAGTTTTGGAGAAACTGGCTTTTCGAGTTGGGGCTGGACTGCAGCTCAAGGACTACAGCCAGGGGTTCAGGTTTCTCATTCTCAAGCAGGAGTCACCCTGGGGCCTTTAGCCGCTCCAAATGCCCCAGGCCCTAAGCTGGCCTCTGCGGGAGCCGCCCTGCTGCAGGGCAGTGAGGGTGGGGCAGGATGCAGGCCCTCTGCCCCACCCCCACCCCACGCTGGGGCTTCTCTGGCTCTGCTTCCAGGAAGCCTAGTTAGCCCCCTCCTCCCCCACCCAGCCCTAATTTGATTTGATCTCCATCTGGGGGCTGATGCAGGCTCTGTCCACTTTCCAGCCAGTGTCGGGTTTCCCGTGGCCGTGGGGCCTAGATACACCCAAAGTGCAGTACCCAGGGGCCAACACACTTGGCTGGACTAATGTCCTTCCATCCCTGTACAGACCGAGACACCTTGCACATGTACCCATAAAATTTTCAAGAAACGTAAAACTCAAAGATAAAAAGGAAGTTCACGTGTAATACTGAGAAGTTTGGCAAAAAGGATGAATTTAAACCAGGCTCCAGAGCCCGCAGTGGCCCAGGGCTCCCCCGAGGCTGTCCATTTGGGGTCTGCGCATAGGATTCAGTGAGCCTGTCACCTCCCCAACTCGGCCGTTCCTTTTCTGCTCCCAGTCTCATTTAGTCAGAAGCCAAGTGTGGGGTTGGTTTTCCGGGGCTACCGACAGAAGAGTGGAAGCAGTGGCCCAGTGGTCTTCCCGAGGTCACTAGAAGGCAGGCCGCCTGGCCTGGGCCTCTCCCTTGCCCAGCCCCACCTGCACGGAGCGCCGAGTGTCGGGCCCCACATCTGCGGCCTCACTCAGCTCTGAACATGCCGGCAGCAAGCATCCAGCATTGAGGAGGCCACATCCCTGACCCAGCCGCTCTGCCACAGGCAGGTGAGGGCAGCAGGCCCAGGGCTGGCGTGCCCCGCTTGGCCTGGGGAGATCGGGCAGGCACCAGGGTGACGGCGGAGCAGGACCATGCAACCCTAACGCTGCTGCTGCTGTTGCTTTCTCCAACTCTCCCAAGATGCGGACCCCTCTAAGCTGAAGGGGAAAACATAAAATCTGGCACATGAAGAAATGATTTCCCCAAACCCGGGCCCTAAAACGCGATATGGAAGTCTGATAGATGGTGTGCACCGTCCCTCCCTGGGGCCCTCAGGCTCCCTGCCGCCGCGGGACCAGCACGTGTGCCGGGGGGGCCCTCCTCACAGCACGGGCACATCGGAGGGCAGGGGCGTCACAGCCCGGATTCCAGTCTCGCTGCTGCACACAAGGGGACTCTTGTCACATGAGCCCTGGCCCCTGTAGACCCTACTGTGACCAGGAAGTCTCCAGACAAGAAGCCCAAGTCCCAGGAACTCATCGTGTGAAAGACATCCCAGGAAATGGCCCAAATCCTGTTGGCGTCAAGCTATCAGGCATGTTCTCTGCGGTAACAAGTGATCAAAAACCGGGACCGCAAACTCCCACCAGGCTACCTGCAGGGACTCTGCCCAGACAGGGACCCCACCCCCCACCCCCGGGCAGCAGAGGAAGGACAGGACGGGGAGGCTGTTCAGTCAGCAAGACACAGTCCTAAGGCCCCGCCCTGCAAACACTGCTCAGGCCCAGAGTGGGCTGCCTTGACCACAGCTGGAGCCCAAGGAACCCAGAAGTGGAGACGCTTCCTGCTCCAGCTGGTTCAGGCCTCTCCTGGGCCCTGTGACCTGCTCCCCGAAGCTCCCTGCAGCTGGTGTTCCTTGTGCTCCGTCCTGGACATGGTCACAAGCTTGGGAGGTCAGGGCCAGAATGGGGATGCTGCTCGAATCGCTACTGGCCCAGCTGAGGGTTCTTCTGTAGCAACCACTCCAGGATCTCCATGAGGTATGACATGCCATAGTGCTGGGCAATGTTCTGGAAGATTCCAATCTGCTCCATGAAGACCTGCAGAAACGAGCAATCACAATGAGACCTGGCTGCAGAGCAGGCCCTGATGCGTCGGCGGAGAAGCGGGTGTGGGCAGATGGGAAAGGCAGCAGGGTCGGCTGGCTGTGGGAGCCCCACCTTGGTGCGGATGGTGAGGGCGAAGGCCCCCGCGCAGCTGCAGTACAGGGGCATGTTGGTCTCCTTCACCCCCCGGCACTTCAAGCAGACCTGCAACGAGGAGCAGCCCTGGTGAGGAGGTCCCCGGCCCAGGCCAGTCGCCGCCAGCAGTGACCAGTCGCTCAGCACATTCACTCAACAGGCCCTCCCTGCCCTCCACAGCCCTGGCCTTCAGCTCAACCATGAATAAAATGCGAGACTTTGCGAGAGTATTTATCCAAACGTGCCAGCTGCTTCCTAACCCCCTCAGTGTGAGTGCTGCACCCCTGACTCTGCGTCCTGGGGCTCCTCACCCCTGCTTTGTCCTTGGGTTTCCACATTCCAGGATGCCCCCTCAGATGTCCCTGGTCGGTGGGAATATCCCTCCCTCCAACACTGAAAACTTCCCTGTTTCTTTCTCTTCCCCATCCATTCTCCTTACACTCACCGCGACTTACACACTCTCATCTTGCTCACTGTCTATCCCCTCTTGCTTACAACGAAAGGTCCATGAGGCCAGCCCTGCCCCTGTAGGAACCCCAGAGATGTGTAAGAAGCAGTCAAAAGGTTGCTGCCTGAACCACGGGGTGGTCACCTCAGAGGACCAGGTCGTGATCTGAGAAGCGTGCACACCCGTAGCTTCTCCTAGGTGCAAATCACTGATCCAGAAGGCCTCTGCCTGATGGAGGGCTGTCCCAGGGCCAGGCCCACTGCTCACCAGGTCCTGCAGAGTGAAGGCCATCAGCTTCTTCTGCAGAGCTTCCACCAGAGCCATCTCGATGACGGAGGTGTCGTAGGCAACCTGACAGTTAGAGCAGAGCCACTGCGGCAGCACGGCCCCATCCTAGGCAGAGGAGGAGAGGGCCAGGTCAGTTCTCTGTGCAGCCTTCTGCTCAGCCTTCCCCAGGGCCGGGGAGGGATCACTCGGTGCACGCAGGGGCGCTGTGGGCCCAGAGCACCGCCACCGCCAGGTGTGTTTACAAGGACACTTCTGGTACGTGGCAGCGAGGGCCTCTTACATCAGAACTCACAGGGGCGCTCGTGACGGGGTGCCGGAGCATCTCCCGTCCTGACCGACGGCAAGGACGCGGCCGCTGCCCACCTGAGAGAAGGAGGACTCCTTGCACAAGTCCAGGTCCCGGCAGAAGTTACAGCTGCGGCAGATGACCTCGGGGAGCACGTAGGAACGGCAGGGGTCTCGGAACTGGGCCTCCTCCGAGAACTCGCCCACGTCCACGAGACGAAGCAGGTCTCGGTTCAGCTTGTTCACCTGGTTTGTGATGTTCGTGTCCAGAGACAGCACCTTCAGAGAATGGAGCCCAAGTCAGGGATGGCCCCCTGGGCCTCCCTGCTGTCAGGACTGGAAAAGCGTGGGGGGGTACTCTTGGAGCTGCAGTTCCTCGGCATCCCCTCGCCCCTCTTTTCCTGCGGGGAGCGTCAGAGGAGGGGAGTCGTGGCAGCCACACCATTGGATCCTCGGTGTGGGGCCCTGCATGCAGAGGCCCTGCCCCAATCCCAAGGCTCACGGTTTCTGTCAGCTCCAGGGGACTCTGGGGCACACCGACATGCCCTCCCGTCCTCCTTACTGACTCCTTCCTCTTCAATGACTATCGTCCTAAATCGACAAGACTTCACAATCTCACTCGCAGAGTGGGGGATTTCAAGCCCTGCTGGTGGGGGGGGCTCCCAGGCCCACCTAGAGAAGCCTCTTCAACCTCCCACTAGAGCCCGTGCCGCTGATGCTGGGAAGCCTGGCTCCCGTGGTGCCTGCAGACCACGGAGGAAGCGTGTAAAGCCCTATCCCGAAAGGAGAGGAAAGGACAGGACCGACACATCTGGAGACCTCTCCCACACCACAAAACCAAAAACTGCTTGGAAGACACTTTTGAGAGAACGAGTTATAGTCAAATTTGAAGCCCACCATCCTATCTGGCGAGACAAGTAGATTATGGCAAGGAGGTAAATTTGAAAGTACGTACAATGAGGATCAACAACCTGTTAGGCTTAAAAAACCTAGAGATTTCAAAGTTCTGATGAAAAAACTGGATTGAATTAAAGAGAAAAAAAAAATGAAGAGATTTCACTAGTGAATTCCCAAACATTTAGGTAAGAATATTCTACATAGTATCTTCTAGGAAACCCAAAGGGAAAACACATATAAACTCATTTTATGAGGCTAATGTCACCCTGAAACCAAACACGTAAAGAAAACAGCAGACCAACAGCCTTCATGTGCACTCAAAATCCCCAATAAAACACCAATAAACCGAACACACTGATATATACAAAGGACACCTCATCCTGACCAAGTAGGACTTACTGGTCGGGCGTGTTCTCTGCGGTAACTCCGGATCTCAGGAACGCAAGGCTGGATCAATATTTAAAAATCAGTGCCATCAGGGCACCTGGGTGGCTCAGTGGGTTAAAGCCTCTGCCTTCGGCTCGGGTCATGATCTCAGGGTCCTGGGATCGAGCCCCACATTGGGCTCTCTGCTCGGCAGGGAGCCTGCTTCCCCCGCTGTCTGCCTGCCTCTCTGCCTACTTATGATCTCTGTCTGTGTCAAATAAATAAATCAAATCTTTAAAATAAATAAAAATAAAAATAAAAATCAGTGTCATATCTAGACAGCCAACAGACACACAAGAAGACACCCAACATCACTCGTGATCAGGAAAATGCAAAGCAAAACCACGAGGGACCACCTCATGCCTGTTGGAACGGCTGAAATAAAAAAACACAAGAAACAGCAGGTGTTGGGGAGGAGGTAGAGAAAAGGGAGCCCTCGTGCACTGTTGGTGGGAATGCACGCTGGTGCAGCCGCTGTGGAAACAGTGTGGAGGGTCCTCAGTGAATTAGAAATAGAGCTGCCCTAAGATTCAGTACTTCCACTACTGGGTATTTGCTTTAAAAAAAAAAAAGAAAAGAAAAGAAAACACTACAAAAAGATAAAAGAAAAAGAAAACACTAATTGAAAAAGATCTGTGCACCCCTACATTTATGATGGCATTATCGCTACATTTACTACTGCATTGTCACTACATTTACTACGGCATTATTTAGTCGCCAATTACAGCAGCAGCCCAGTGTCCCTGATAAGTGAATGGATACAAAAGATGTGATACAGGAGACAGGTCTGTATACAAATATTGTGTGTGTGTCTACACAGTAGCACTGAAGAAACGGAAACTGAAGTTTAAAAGAGTCAGTACTGTCACAATAGCACCAAACGACGTGAAAACCTTAGGTGCGAACATGTGCGGTATTTATATGCCGAAAACCCCAACGCACTGCTGGAGAAATGGAACATGACCCAGAGAAATGGGAAGATACAGGGGTTCACGAGCTAAGAGTCTCAGCACTCAGATGTTAATCCTCTCTAAAATTTTCTAGATTAAAATGACTCCAACCAACATTCTAAAAGGATTTTTTTCCTCTGGGTAGGGAATCAATACACTGATTCAAACGTTTATATGGGAAGCAAAGGAACTAGATGGACTAGCCAGAGCGATTTTGGAAAAAAAAAAAAAATAATAATAAAGTTGAAGTATTCACACTGTCCGGTTTTCAAGACTTACTGATAAAGTTACGTAAATCAAGATGACGTGGGTTAGAAAACAGTGAGATGGATGGGATCCAGAAGAAGACCCGTACGTACACATGGCCAGGTAAGCTATGACACAGACACCAAGACTATCCGACGCAGAGAGGCCAGTCTTTTCAGATCAGGAGTACTGGGATCATTAGACACATTGACACAGAAATACCAACCTTGGTCTAAAACATGCACACTGCATAAAAATTAACTCGAGGGCGCCCAGGTAGCTCAGTCCGTGAAGCCTCCGACCCTTGCTTTTGGCCCAGGTCGTGATCTCATGGGTTGGGGGATCCAACTGCTCCCTCCCACCCACCCAAATCGGGCTCTGTGCTCTGCTTGAAGACCCTCCCTCTACCCCTCCTCCCACTCTTATATAGGACAGTAAGAGCTCACCCTATTTAAAAAAGTCAATAAACTAAGGGGTGTCTAGGTGGCTCAGTCAGTTAACCTTCCAACTCTTGATTTCGGCTCAGATCATGATCTCAGGGTTGTTAAGTCCAGCCCCGTGTCTGGCTCCAGGCCCTGCTTAAGATTCTCTCTCTCTCCACCTCCCTCTGCCCCACCCCTCTAAGAAAAAAACATTTCTTTTCAAAGATTTTATTTATTTACTTAGAGAGAGAGAGTGAGCAAGAGGGAGAGAGAGAAAGCACACACGCCAGGGGAGGGGCAGAGAAGCAGACTTCCTGCTGAGCAGGAAGCTGATGCGGGACTCAATCCTAGGACTCAGGGATCGTGACCTAAGCTGAAGGCAGAGGCTTAACCCACTGAGCCACCCAGGAGCCTGAGAAAAAAAAAATTTTAATGAATTATAGTTAAGATCCACTCACCGAAAAAATACTGTTAGGAGAATTTTGAAAAAGTAAACCAAAGTTTGGAAAAAATATATATAAAGAACTCTTAAAACTAAAAAATAAGGGGGCACCTGTGTGGCTCAGTCAGTTAAGCATCTTCTTTGGCTCAGGTCATGGTCCCAAGGTCCTGGGATCAAGTCCTGCATCAGGCTCCCTGCTCAGCGAGGAGTCTGCTTCTCCCTCTCCCCCTACCCCCTGCTCATATCCACCCCAGCCCACTCTCAAATAATCTTTTGTTTACAAAAAACCCTCAAAAATAAGAAACATAACCTAAAAAAAATGACCTCATTTTTAATAATGGGCAAAACATTTAGACATTTCACCAAAAATGTATGGACAAAAAACCACCATGTGAAAAAACACTCAGCATCATTATGTACTGGGGAAATACAAATTAAAAACATAATGAGATACCACCACACACCTATCCGCAAAGCTAAACTTCTGAAAATGCCCGAGTTCTGGGAGGCACCCGGAGCAGCTGGCCTCTGGTCATAGGCCACCAGTGGGAACGCAGACCAGACCAGCCGCTTTAGAAGTTCGCGTTAGGATACGACCCAGCAACTCCCTCCTCCATCTTTACCCAATAAAATGAAAGTTTCAATAAAATGAAACGTATGCTCACACAAAAACCTATAGGAGAATGTTTAGAGCAGGGGTGCCTGGGTGGCTCAGTGGGTGAAGCGTCCGCCTTTGGCTCAGGCTGTGGTCCTGGGGTCGAGCCCCGTGTGGAGCTCCCTGCTCACAAGGAAACTACTCCTCCCTCTCCTCCCTGCTCATGCTCTCTCTAGCTAGCTCTCTCCCAAATAAAATCTTTAAAGAAAAAAGAAATGAATGTTTATAGCAACCCCAGTCTTTAAAACCCAACAATAAAAACCCAAATGTACTTTAGCCACTGCAAGACCACCCCCGGCTCTTCTGCACGACGGGACGCCTCTCAGCCGTAGAGCGGGTCAGAGAGCACTGGAACAGGCAGCAAAGGGGAAGGAGCACGGACCCCTTCCACTGAGTCAAAGAAGCCAGACAGAAAGGGACATGACCGTGCAGAGCCAGATGGGCGGTTCCAGGCCAGGGCAGGGCAGGCGTGGCTGACCCCGCGGTGCCTGTTTGAACCCTCGTCAGCAGCTTCAGCACTCTGAGCGCTCCCACAACCACACCCCAGAGTGACCTGCGTGTGCCCGTCAGGAAGCACAGGGACGCGGGACAGATGGAACAGACAGATCGGCGTGTGCCAAGGCGGGTGCCCTGTTCGCAGGATGGTAAAACGTTCTGCATCCCAACTGTGCTGGAGACATGGCACTGTGGGTCTTTGCCAAAACTCACACGCTACACGTGAACAACGGTGAGACCTCACTGTAGGGAAGTTATCCAGATGTTGAAAATTGTGCAGTCCACGACAGTGGCCAGACAGCATACTGAGCTACTCCTTCAGCGGCAGCTGCAGTCACCTGAGCCCGGCCCCAGAAGGCAGTTTGCAGGAAGGTAACCTGACCCGCAGCAAAGCCTCTCTCCGGCAGAGGTGATGCCTGCACGGGGGCCATCCAGCAATACGATCCCATGGCGGGCGCGGCCTGCCTTTCCCAGAGAGGCATGGAGCAGCCAGCAAGCTCTCCCCCACCACCACACGCATCACAGCGCGTTCCGGCTCCCACCAGCCACCAGATGGCGCACACCCGCCTTTTCACCACTCCACATGTGCCTCTCGCCAGCACCCCCAGATCCTCCTACCCCAGGGCCTTTGCATGGACCTTCTCCCTGGGGTGCACCTGGCCAGGCCCTGCAGGTCAATGGGGTCTCACCACAGTCCCCATCTTCCTCACTGGCCCTGCCCCGTTCCTCCGAGCCCACATACCCCTCATTGACTTGTACCCCTCACCGGAGCACAGGCTCCTTGAGG
>PISX010015737.1:31460-48521 GCA_004024625.1 Mellivora capensis
CCCCCCCCCCCCCCCCCCCCCCCCCCCCCGAGGCTGCCCTCCCGCCCCAGCCACCTCCCCACCCAGCCCCGCACACCAGGACGACCCCGTGCCCCAGAGCCACCCGTGCACGAGGTTGCCTTCCCACCAACACCCCACGCACGAAGCTGCCCTCCTGCCCCGCCCCATGGGTCGCAGCCTCACCTTGCACACGTACTTAACAAACTCGAGCGCGGGGTTGTTGAGCAGCAGGTGGGAGCCCGGGAGCAGCGGGAACATGCTGGACAGCTCGGCGGAGTTCCGAGAGCCCGTGACCTTCTTCTGAATCTTCTGAGTGATGCTGAAGAAGCTCTGCGTGAGCTCGTTGGCCACGTAGTCTTGTGAGAAGGTGATCATTCCTGGGAGGGCAGGGAGGCGGCTGTGTCCCCCTGTGCTGCGACGGGGCGCGGAGGGCAGGAGCGAGGGGGCCCCAGGGGACCCCGGGACACAGCCGGGGTGTGCTTACCGGGCAGGGCGCCGGCCGCCGGGGCGTCCTGAGACAGCTGGCTGGGCCCCCGGCGTCTGAGGGGGGTGCTTCCTGGGGCGCTGCGCCGCAGCTCCTCCTTCATGCTGTGGTACACCGCCACAATGTACGCTGTGGGGAGAGGACGGACTTGAGGGTCAGGCCGCTGCCCCGGCAGACCCCCGCTGCCCCAGCAGACCTGCACTCGGCTGGGGAGAGTGGGGTACCGCCTGCCACACACCCAGAGCCAGACCCCTGCGTGCACGCACCTTCTGGACAACGCCAGCAGCCGCATCTGCTCCGGAGAGGAAGGGAAGACCTCGGGGCACACAAAGACCCACAGCAGAGGCCGAGGCCGCGGGGCAAGCAGGGCCTCTCCCCAGAGCAGGTCCCCCCATGCACACCGGGGCCACGGGCCAGTGGGAGGCTCACCTGACACGATCATGAGGAAGTAGCTCTGGCACGAGGCTGCCTGCGGCAGGAACTGCACAATGTTCCAGTTGTTTTCCAGCTTGTCCTCCACGTCAGGCTCGGGTGCACCTTCCTCCACCTGGGCCTCCGCCTCCTCTTCTCTGCCCTCTTCCGGGGACCCCTGCTGTGACACAGCCACAGCCCCAGCTGCGTCCTGGTCCAGCAGCAGGAATCCGGGCCGTTCCCCACCTGGCTCTCCCAACCCTTCTGTCCTGTGAGGCTCACCCAGTCCCTCGCATCCCTGGGCCTGATAGGATTCCCGCAGGACAGCTCTGAGGAGGAGGTCCCTTAGGGCAGAAGCCACCCAGGGTGATGGGGACTCTCACTTTGTCCCTCCAGATAATTCACTTCAAGATTCTTCAACTCCCTCCTCCCAGGGCAGGAATATCACAAGTGGTGACCTCGGGTGGCTAGTTCTCTTGTGTGAATCCCAGATCTTCAGGGCTGGTGACCCCAGTCCACACAGCACTACTGCAGGTCTCCCCATGTGACCAGATCCCCCTCTCCAGGGGGCCCTTCACCCCAGCGTGCGCAGGCTGACAGCCCTCGTGTCCTTAGAGCAGCAACCACCACTGCCTTCCGTCAGTCCAGCTACGATGTCTCCGCACACCTCCTGCCCACAGGCCCTGCTTCCCCAGCCCAGTCCAGAGGGCAGGCGGACCCTGTGCACACCACACCCGGCCAAGCACGGCTTCCCGCACCCGCACTTGCTCTCCTCCACATCCATCTTCTAACAGACACCTGGCTTCACACGCCTGGGTGCCGCCTACACCCCCAGGTGTCACCTACTTCCATCCCACTGGCCTGTTCCCTCCACCTTCAAAACGCACCCGAGTCCGTCTCCCTGACTGCATCCTGCCCTTCTACAGTGTTGCCCACAACATGGGGCCCTAGTGGAAGTCAGGCCCTGACACGTCCCCGCTCAGAATCGCTCTATCACTAAAAGCCAAATCTCCAACTCGGCCTTTGGTCCCAAGTGGCCTGGTCCTAGCTGCTCTGTGCTGCACCTGTGGGTGCCGCCCCAGCCCTGCCCTGGTGTCACGGCCATCTGACACTAGCCCCTGGCCCATCCCTTCCATCCCCGCTTGCCTGTCCCTTCCTTACAGCCCCCACAACCTTCCCATCTGAACCAGTGCCTGCCCCACGGCTGCTCTCGGCCCTTACCCTGCTTTGTGTTCACTTGAGCCCCTCCCAAGGCTGGGCTGTGTGTTCTCCACCTGCCCACCCGCTCCTCTCTTCTCCCCCAGACCCCGCAGAAGCAGCGTGCTCTGCTGTGTGCTGCTGCAAGATGCAGCCTGGAACCACACCAGGCCCTCAGCCCACAATCACCAAATGTGTGCAAAGGAACAAATACGGACTCAAGTCATTTCAGATCCCAGCCTCAGCGCTCCAAGGTGGTCAGGTCTTACCTGTCCACAGTGAATACGAGATGGAACGTTGCCTTTGATTCCACCATAGTTGGAGGGATCCATCCAGAGAAGAAATTCCCAGGACCGAGAGAATGAAATTGTCAGGGAATGGAAGAGCTCTTTGGAATGGATGCTAAAAAGGAGCAAAACAGAAACTGCTTCAGTGCAATCAATAGTTTCTCTTTTTCTCTACTTTCCTTTTTATTTTCATATGCGCTTATCCTCCATCTAAAAGGGAACTTAAGGTGGATTCAGACTATATGACCCCTCACACTTAGAGAACAGCATAAACACACCGCAGATGAGACATCTGCAGCAACCAGGAGGGAGTGGCAGGAACTGGTGCTTGAGGGGAGCAGAGACGCGAGATCTGCGGAAGACACCGGGGCCTCCCCGGGCGTGCCCTAAGCACGTGGAGCAGAGCGTGCAGCACATGTGTGCAAGACAACACGAAGCCGGGACGAGGACGACCGAGTGCCTGCTGCCACCACTGTCTGAGAGCCATGTAAGCCACCTAAGTCACGAAGCATCGGGGCTGTGCTTGCAACAAGTCTTGCCTCAACAGAAGAGTAATGAGCTCTCGACTAAACACGGCTCTGACCCTGCCTCCAAATCTCAAGAAGTGCCCAGAAGGTTTGGTTTGTTTCCTAGTAACAAAGCTCTGGAGTATTCACAGAAGAACAAAACGTAAGAGCACCCAACACACAGGGCGTCCGCACGGATTCGCAGCTGTTGGCGTCTAATCGCTGCCAGCAGCTCTGCCAAGGAGCAGAAAAACACGACATGGAATCAGGAGAAAAACCCACCCAGCGAATACAAATCAGAGCTGACACGAGTGTGATCGTGGGCAGAACAGGCCACATAAAAGGTTATTAAACCTGAGCTCAATGTAGTCACAAACTAGAACTAACACAGAATGTGCTGCACAGGCCCTAGGAACGCATAAGACCCCACTGGCCCCTCGCCATGAGAAGGCCACAGGATGGGACCAGCGGCAGGTCAAGCCCTGCGGGAGATGATGGGCGAGTTTAAAGACACGATGAAGGAAATTACCCATAAAAAAATAAAGAGAGAAATTTTTAAAACTTTCAAAACAGATGCACCTGTAATTCTATACTAGTACGAATATCTTTCAAAAAAGAAAGTAAATTAAAGCCTTATTGAGGCTATGAAATGGTAGAAAGCATTCATTACGAACAGATCAGTGCTACGAGCTCCCGACAGGAACGTCCCTCAGCGGAAGTGAAACAGTCTCAGAGAAGAACATGAGGGGAGCAGAATTCTGGTGCTGTGAACACCTGTTGGTGATGTACTCCACGTAGGCCAGGGCGTCTTCAATCCGCCGCTTCTTCGTGCAGAGGATGATGCGGTTGAAGTTGGCATAGATGACAGATGACCCCAAGCGCTTGAACTCAGTGATGAGCCTGCAGACGAAGGTCAGAACCACCGGTCACAGCGCCGCAGAGAAGCCGCAAGACACCATGGGAAACACGCTGATCCCTGAACTAAAAAGCTATCCTAAATGTGCTTGAAATCCAGAAGCAAAAGTGAATGAAGATTTCTGCAGGGCAAAACCCACCACAGACAATCAAAAACAGGAGAAAACATACAACTTAGGTCACACAAAAATGGCTAACTTTTATGTAGAAAGAACTCCTAGAAATCAGTGAGGAAAAAATCAACAGAACTATAGAGAAATGGAAAAAGGACCTGAAAAGAAAGTTCAGAATCATTTATGAAGAAGATTACAGGCGACGAGTACACGCAGGTAGCACTTTCCTGCGTCAGTGGGCTGGGGACACACGTCCCGTCACTGCCGGAGTACGGTCAGCTATACAACTGTCACTGCCATCAGATCAGCAGCTTCCTGTCTCGTTATACTGTCAATCAACCTTGCATCAGTTCTGCTTGCTGAAGGCCATTCCGCAAATACATTCGCATGACCTTGGGTACAAAGCCGTTCTTCTTGATCTCTAGCAGCCTAAGCCTGAGTGCCCATTAGGATGACACATGCACACAGGGGTCTCCAAGGTCCACTGGTAACGAGAGGTGCAGCACAGCACACACAAGGCATGACAACTCGTGCCAGAAGGAGATAAACTGACGCACAGCACAGCTTGGAAGGACGCCGCACAGAGGGCGATAGCACTAAGCTCCCCAGGACCTTTACCACCCCGGCCTATCAGCCCAGAAGTGAGCTCCAGATTCCAGCCGTGCTGGCTGAGCGCCTCTCTGGTTCGGGGGACCAAGGGGTCGGCCTGGCCGGGAGCGGGCCCGGTAGCACTCACTGCAGAAAGAGCTTCTTCATCATACTGTGGAGCGTGCGGTGCAGAGCCGGGTCGTGGAGCAGCGAGGACGGCGCCCGCAGCCAGCGGTAGAAGTGCATCACCTGGTTGTCAGCATAGACGTTGCGGTACTGCGTGATCTCCTTCACCCAGCCCACCACCATGCTCTTCAGGATCCTGGAAGAAGGCGCAAATGTCCCCACGGTCGCCAGCACCAGCTTCCCCCATTCTGTCACCTTCGCCTCCTCCCTCCTCACTGTCCAAACTCACTGCCGGGCCCTCCTCTGCACTCTCAGGCCTCCCTCTGCACTCAGCACCTACGGCAAGCCTCCGGGCACGGGAGGGAGGCCAGAGCACAGTGCCCCCGAGGGCAGCAAAGCCCAGCAAATGGAGGAGAGAGCCGAGATCCATGTGGGGTTCTGCCTCTGCCGCCCATGGTGGAAAAAAGCCCCAGTGACAGTGTGTTAGCTCTTAGGTTTCTAAAACAAGGGCAGAGGATACAAGAGCTTCTCATGTTCCTTCTGGATTCCAGACTCAGCTCTCCTGCCTAGGGAGAGGACGGAATAAAAGCAGTCAAGGCGAGGCTCTCAGGGCCACAGGCTTCCGGGTACCTGAAGGTGCTGGAGCAGAGTGCGGTCTCGTCGTAGCTGGCCAGGGCGCTGGCGGCCTGATTGCCGGTGATCATGTCCTCCAGGGAGGCCTGCTGCATCACGTCGAAGCTGATGCCCACGCTGTCGGCCCCTTCCATGTCGTTGATGTGGTGGGACTGTAGGATGGTGTTGACAGCCAGGTTCTGTAGGTCCAGCTCCACGCACACTGCATGCAGAGAAACCGCCGCCTGTGCAACCTCGCTCTAGAGTCTGCAGCCCAGCCACAGCAAGCGCAGGCCCAGAAAACACACTGCTCCCCGCGGCAGCCAGGGCCGGCTGGCAAGATGACCACGGAGCAGACGGCAGAGCCCACCCTCACTCGTCCCATAGCCACTGAGGCTCCCGCAGGCTCTGCTCCCACGCCAGCACAGCCAAGCGTGAAGCACCCACTGCTCAGCGTTCCCACCACCACGGAATGGCAGGAAATGGCAGAAGCACCAGCAGGTGGGGACCCCGTGGGCCTCAAGCACCCACCCGTGGAGTAGCAGCCCGGGCAGTTGATCTCCACACTGGCCTGGTCATCAAACTCCATGACGAGGCGATTGTCATCGGCCTCCTTGCCGCCCAGGTCAGGGCGTGACGTAGGGGACAGCCAGAGCAGGTGGCTGTGGCGCTGGAGGTGGCGGGCAAAGAAGATGTCGGAGCCGAAGGTGGAGATGTCCTCGGGCAGATTACCAATGGGGATGTGGAAGTACCTGCACGGGGGCATGGGGTTAGCCCCAGGAAGTGGACAAGCAAACGGGGAAGAGGCCAGAGCACGGGAGCACAGAGAAAGCGCCTGCGCTCCCCTCACCTGCTCATCTCGAAGGCCTGCGACAGACAGGTGTCCAGGTTGAGGTAGTGGCGGATCATGCGTCGGGCCCCAAGGCGCTGCCAGTCCAGGACGCCGTAGCTGATCCTATCGGCCACGTGGACAGGCACCAGCGGGAACTCCTCCAGGACGGGAACCTCGCCAGCCAGCCTCTTCAGCTCCCAGTTGGACTGAACGGCGATGAGTGTGGGCCCACGGCGCTCCTCCTGGACATTGGGGGAAGAAGGAAAGCGGCTAGCGGGGACCCAGGCTGGGGGAGGGGTGCGTACACACAGGCCCGACCACACTCACCTTGTAGGCCAGCAGGAAGCGCTGGATGGCCCTGCAGATGGTCTTCATGTCGGTTTCAGCCCGAACTTCGAAAGTGTGCTTGGGGGGAGGCAGGAGCTCGGGACCCACTTTCTCCACCATGAGGCTATGCTCGGCTGAGTACAGAGCGCCGAGGCTGGGCATTTGGTTGCTTCGCACCTAGACCGACAGAGACCGCGTGAGGCCTCTCTGCAGGTGTGGGTGGCAGGGCCCCCTCCGCCACAGGCACGGGTAGCAAAGGCTTGACCTCCCCTTGCCAGGAACTTACAGTGTCCAACACAAACACAGACGCTCTGCGCTGGGAGGGCACGAACAAGCCGAAGAGGGCTTTGTGGCCCTGCGCGTGGTGGTACAGGTAGAGGTGGCGGATGCTGCCTGCAGGGAGGACATGGCCATCAGCCCGAGGCGTGCTGGAGGCCGGGCCAGGCCGGGGCAGCCAGCACACATCATACCTGGCTCCAGGTAGCTGAACTGGGCCAGAGAGCGCATCTCCAGGTGCTCAAGAGCAAAGGTTTCGGCCTCCCAGCCCGACAAGTGCCTCACCAGCTGTTTATTGACCACACACACACAGCCCAGCTGCACCAGGGCGCGGAAGAGTAACGGGACCTAAACAGGGGGTGGGGGAATAGGCAGCGTGAGGGGCGCCGTGTGTCTTTAGCAGATGCGCTGCTGAAGTTCACGGTCGCAGAGGGGGGCCACGGTTGTGCTTGCTAGGCTGTGCGTCCCACACGGAGTCTGCCCACCCAGCTGGATCCTTGCTCAGCTGAGCTGGGAGGATAGTTACCTGAGTCTCATACACGCCTTCAATGTCTGGGGCCGACAGCTCGGTGTTGATCTCGTTGATGTGCTCCTGGTACATGTCCTCAGGCACCGAGTACTCATAGAGGTTGTAGGCCACATTGGAGCGCGGGAGAGCACGGCTGACCTGGTGACAACAGGGCAATGAGCTCATCACGCAGCTAAGTGGTAATGTCCGTTCAACACGACATGCATCACTGGAATAGTCCCACAGCCACTGAGTGAACCCGCCAGAGCCCATCTCTCCTCTCGAGGAAAACTGAAAGCTCAGCTGTGACTTCGAGCAGCAGCCTGGGGCTCCTGAGCAGCAGAGGAGCTCTCCGACGGCAAGGGCGGCCGGTGTGCCTGGTTTACCGTCCTGCTGTCTTCTGGGTTTAACCTGAGATAACCACCTCCTCCTGGTCAGAGCACTGGTCTGGGGGAGCCACAGAGTGTGGGGGAACCCTGCAGAGGGGAGCAGAAGACGGCACCGAACAGGAAACGATCCCCAGAAGATGTTCTCCTTCGAAGTGACCATGCCCACCGCATCCAAGAAAGCGACAGGAATTCCGGATCACCTGCTGTCTGCTGCCCTCTCTGGGTCCACACCCTGCTGAATCTTCTCGTCAGAGCCGAGCCTCACCTCCTCCAGGAAGCCTCTGCAATCTAGTTCCCAGTCACACACACACACACATCTTGTCTCCTCAACTACACGTCAGCTTGTGGGCGCCTGACCGAGAGGAGCACGGACAGCCTCCGTAAAGGAGCTCTGGGTGGAACGAAGTCATGCGCTGCCATTTACAGGAAACGTCCGCGACAGGCTGACGCAGGGGCAGAACGGCCACCAGCAGTTACAGAGGGCTGAGGTAGGGGAGACGCGGCTACAGGTCTGGGTGTCTTCCGAGGGTCGTAAAAACGTTTAAGGCAGACTGTAGCAGAGGCTGCATGACCGATACACCCGAAAGCCACTGAAATGTACATTTTGAATGAGTGAATCATGTGGCACGTGAGGTCTATCCCAGCAAAGCTGTTTCCATCAGAAGACCCCTGGACCGGTGTCCACCTAGTCCCTCCCCTGTGCCATGACGTGAGACATAAGAGGAGGGCGCACCAGGAGAGCACAGCAGCTCCACTCACGGAGCAGTCCACAGACACCGTTCCGATTCTAACAGCACTCCAAGAGGGCTCTCAGGAGACAGAGACTGCAGCACACCTCGCTGACGGTCACCTGGCTCATTAGGCTTTATATTTGTGGAGCCTCTTCTTTATGGGTGGAGACCACGTGAGAGGCCGAGCGGGCAGCAGACCACCAACACCTGTGGCCCCGTACCTTGCGATAGGAAGGCCCCTCCTCGGCTTTAGCCACCCGCTGGTTGACATAGAACACTCGGGGGATGTTCAGCCTGATGCAGTACAAATCGCTGCCGATGACCGCCCACAGCCTGAACAGGCCCGCCTGGCTGGTTTCACTGATCTGAAAGGCAGGGAGCGTACAGCAGCGTGTGTCGCCTTGTCGCGGGAAGCGCTCGCCAGCAAAGGCCCACCCTTTCCCTCCATGCCAGACCATCGGAGGGTCCCCAGGACCTTCCCACTGGCTGCGCTGCTGCCCTTGGAGGCATCCCACTCCCACCGATCGCGGTCCACACCTGCACGATCTGCCACGGAAGGTCCAAGATGCTGCGGGTGGTCCTGCGCAAGAAGCTCCCCAAGCCAGTGGCAGGCCTGTCCCGGATGGCCCCAGGCACAGGTTCGCCCTCCGCCACCTCCACACGCCGCCTCTTCTTGCGAGCCAGGCGCTGCCGGGCCTGCAGCTGCCACTTCTTCTTGTGGAAGCGGAGCCAGACCAGCCACTCTTCCTAGGACAGATGGTGTGACAGGTCAGGAAGAGGACAGAAGAAACACAACTGAGGAGCGCGTAGTAAAACAGAAACCGCCCTCCTCGGCGACTATGTCACGTGGCTCCCAAGCCTGGGTATCTCTTCTAAGGACTGGACATCTCCTCCTGAGCCCATCAGAGATCAAGACCCATCCTGGGGTCCCCAAGCTGCTTAGCAGACTCCACGGGACACAGCGAGCCATAACGCGGGCCCACCTGCTGTCCTTGCCCCCTCCTCCCCCGGCCACTCCGGACTCGGAAGCTTCCTACCTGGGTGGTTCCGAGGGCCGGGGGCTGCCCCAAGATTTCCTGCCAGGGCACCATCAGCTCCAGGTCCTGTGACTCCTCCTGGCTCTCCCAGAGGACACGCTTCCTCTTAGTGGCAACAGGAACTGCCGAGTGCGGTGGCTTCAGCAGACCAAAATCCTCCATGTCGGGAGCACCAAGGCTCTGCGGGCCTTCTGGAGCCTGTACCGTGCCCACCTACAAAGACCCAAAGGAGACTTAAAATGCCACGATCTCTCAGATAATTCCACCTCGAGAATCACACCATATGGGTATCAACTGAACGGGATAAAACACTTCTACACCAGAGTGCGCACTGACCAATCTACTCTCAATTTCAAAGAATGAAGATACAACAAAACATCACTCAAGCACAACTACAAAGAGAACACTTACATCTTTCCACGTTTGCTCCAGGGCTCTCCCCTCTTTGTAAGAAATAAAATACTGTGAAGCACAGGTCCCTTCTGTCTCCCTCCGGCCCCCAGGTCCCAGCACAGCGCCTGTCACTCCCCGTACACCGTGAGCTTCTGCTGCATGCCCTCAAACGTGCACCCTCCCGTAAGCTGCGGTGCTGTAGTCCCACGGCACACATCCCACGGCAACCTGCTCTTCCCACGCATTCAGAGCTCTGAGGCTGACCCCTACTGATACGGCAGACATGGTCCGCTCCGATGAGCTAAGAAGGCTTTTCCTCTTTTCTTACTCTCTGAAATAATCTGTTTAAAAACTTTGGTAAGGGGCTCCTGGGTGGCTCAGTCAGTTAAGGGGCTGCCTTTGGCTCAGGTCATAATCCGAGGTTCCTGGGATGGAGCCCCGTGTCGGGCTCCCTGCTCAGCGGGAAGCCTATTTCTCCCTCTCCAACTGCCTGCTGCTCTGCCCTCTTGTGCTCTCTGTCAAAAAAACCCACAAAAAACAAAAAAACCTTTAAAATAAATAAATAAAAACAAAACAAAAAACTTTGGTATAATTCCTGTGGAAAAAACATTTGCTTTGTTTCAACTGTGAGTCAACGTTTTAATGTTTTAAGTTACTTCTGTTCAGGTTTTCAGGTCTGTCTGAATAATTTGGTCCCGTCCATCTAAGCTTCCACTTGTTTGGTAGAGAAGGGTAATTCCTTATGTTGTTTTAGGGTTTACCCTGTCTGCAGTTGTGTCTGTTTTCATTAAAATAAAGCCCGAGGGGCACCTGGGTGGCTCAATGGGTTAAGCCTCTGCCTTTGGCTCAGGTCATGATCTCGGGGTCCTGGGATCAAGCCCCACGTCGGGCTCTCTGCTCAGCAGGAAGCCTGCTTCCTGCAACCACCCCACCGGCCTCTCTGCCTACCTGTGATCTCTGTTGTCAAATAAATAAATAATATCTTAAAAATAAAGTAAAATAAAATAAAGCCAGAAGATTCATCTTGACAAAGATCTATTTCCTAAGTCTTTTCAAAGACTAAGGTTTGGGATTTACTGTTTATTTCCCTCATTCCTGCTCTTGCCTTCATAACTTCTGTCTTTCTCCCTCCACAGCCCAGTATGCTGCTACGACTCTTCAGTTGAAAGCTTATTCGATCTCCTACTTGTTTTTCTTTGCTAACATCTCTGCAAACAGACACCGTGCATGTAAGTGTTCTTTCGTTGCATACCCCAAATTTTGATAGGATCAGTACATTCTTTTCTTTTAAGATTTTATTTATTTGACAAACAAAGATCACAAGTAGGCAGAGGCAGGCAGAGAGAGAGGAAGGGAACCAGGCTCCCTGCTTGAGCAGAGAGCCCGATGCGGGACTTGATCCCAGAACCCTGGGATCATGACCTGAGCCGAAGGCAGAGGCTTTAACCCACTGAGCCACCCAGGTGCCCGAAGGATCAATATTCATTAAATATTTCTAATTCCCGGGTCACCTGGGTGGCTCAGCCTTCAAGCATCTGCCTTTGGCTCGGGTCATGATCTCAGGGTCCTGGGATCAAGTCCCGCAACGGGCTCCCACCACCCCCTGCTTGTGCTCCCTCTCTCACGCTCTCTGCCAAATAAATAAACAAAATCTTTAAAAATATTTTCAGCACTGGAGAATTTTCTTCTGGCTCTTCTGATTTTAGCTAAGCCCTTCATTACACCCTTCAGTATTTTCTATGGTTTCTACAGGTTTTTATTTTCTGGTTTAGAAAACCAAAGTCTCTGGCACAGTGATTCACAGAGTCGCTGAGTCCAATTACCACCGTCACATAGAAGACAGTCCATCTCCCTAACGGACGGCTCAGTGCATCTGATCCCAGAAGACCCCCAGCAGGAAATAGAGTCGACTGCCAGGCGCACTTTTTTACAAAGAAAAGAAACATCCAAGACCCGTGAATGGCAGCAGCCCACCGTCCCGGGCACACTACCTGTCTCCTGCCTTCGAGGACGAAGAGCTCACTGATCTTCTTCTGCTTGCAGACATCGTTCTTCTCCAGAAGTTTCTTGTGCAGCCAGTCGGGGTGCTTGACGCGTGGTACTGGATTCTTCACCTACACAGAGGGGCACGGATCACCCGTCCGACTGGCTAGCACAGGCCAGGCTCAGGGTTCCAGGGCCCTGGAGCCCCGTGGGGCCCTGTCTGTGCTGGCAGGCCTCACCTGCTGCAGAGCCGCAGGGATTGTGATGATCTTCTGGATGGCGCTCCCCAGACGCTCGATGTAGTAGTCCCAGTCCAGGATCTGGACGGCGGGAAGGGGACAGCGACAGGGTGTGAGAGAGAGAGCAGTAGCGCTGTGTTCACTCTACACCGAGTACCGCGCTGAATGCTTCCTGCATCTGCTTCAACCGCCTCAAAATTCTGGGACAAAATGTACCCATTTCACAGAGAGGGAAACCCATTCCACAGAGCACTTAAATGACTCCCAGGATCCCAGACTCAGCAAGGCTGAGCCAGCCCAAGAACGCTGCACCTGGGTCCAGGCCCTTCCCGGCACCGAGCTTTCCTAAAGTGTAACAAGCTCCTTGCCCCTTATGTATCAGGGAGACAACAAGACCGAAGACTGCAGACAAAATGCTGGCCCGAGTCAGGGATGCTCTGCTGTCCACGCTTCCTTCTAAACATCTCAGAGGAACAAAGTCAGTACTCACCGTCCGAATGTCGAAGTCTTGGAGGGAAGAACTCTTAAGCCACTTCCGGAGGAAGTGCTTCCTCACCGTGGGCTCTGCCTGGAAAATGGCAAGCGGGATGGCCCTGGGTGAAGAGAGGCACAGAAGTCACCAACACAAGAATCTCCTCGAATCCCGTCACAGTGCTCGCCAATGTACACGAATTCCACATGGAAATAAGGGCCTAGAACCTCGTCTGTAACCGTGCTTTTACTTCAGGACGTCCCTTTGTATAAAATACAGCTAATATGTAATGTTCATCAGATTTATTCACTACATAATGCGTCACTGGATTAAAATATCGTGGGCAAATGCTCGCTCCCCCCACCAGGCGCCATTTGGTCTGTGTTGTTCGGCCATGGTTTACAGAGCTACGTAAATCACGTATTCATGTGTGTACGCGCACTGACATTTTGAAGATGTCACTCATTGAGTAAGATACAGGAAGACTCCACCGGCTCTCCTGAAAGAACGAGCCAGCTTCACATCACTGGCCAGGCAGCAGGGCAACCATCAACATCCTTTCACTGGAGGAAATATTTGTTAACGTGAATATCATGAACGTAGAGACACTTGGAAAGACACTGCCAACACCAGCGCGCACACCACCTAGTCCTCTCCAACTTCACACCCTGCCATTTTCTGTGAGAGAAACTAGAAGGATGAAGTCCCGTGCAGCTCTCCCGACCGTCCTCATGTAGAGATGCACGAGACCCCCGTTTGGGTGTTTACTAATCCCACGCAGGCTTCTCTACTACTCCTGCCCATACGTATCCGGAACAAGAACAGTGGCGCCCGTGTCTGTCAGTGTGGTAGATGGGAGCGTGACGCCGTGCAGGAGCAGGACCCCGCAGCACAGCACGCAGCTGCCATCCAGTCACTCCAACGCCTACACTGCCTTTCACTGCATAAAAACACAACTGCCCGTCTTCTGACTGGACACTGTGGCATTCCCAACATCTGCTCTTAAACCCAAGGTGAACATGGGGGCAGTGAGGCAGGGCACATCCCCAAACGTGCTCCCCTGTGAGGGGAATCAGCACCGCCGGCCTCTTCGTACATGGCTGGCTCTGAAGTGACGGTCACCCACATGCCTGTCTACAGGCATGACGACTACTATTGTCGCTCTTTCCTTCCAACCAGTAGATGCTTCTAAAACCCAAACCTCCTGATTACGGTGAGTTTAAACATCTTCCCATGTACTAACCACCATGTTCTTCCCTTGTGAGCTGCCTGTTCTTACCTGTTGCCTACTTTTCCTGTCGTCTTTTTCTTATTGATATAGAATTCTTTACTCTGTATGTAATTTGTTTTATTTTTTTTAAGATTTTTTCATTTATTTATTTGACAGAGAGAAAGAACACAAGCAGGTGGAACAGCAGAGGCAGAGGGAGAAGGAGACTCCCCACCGACCAGGGAACCCGATGTGGTGCTCGATCCTAGGACCCTGGGATAATGACCTGAGCCGAAGGCAGAGGCTTCACTGACTGAGCCCCAGGTGCCCCATCCTGCCCTTTCCAAGGAAGCTCACCTTGCTACCAAGGGACAGACATTCCACAACAGACTCAAGCTTCCAAGCCGAGCATCTGAGGCCTTAAGCTCAGGAACCCTTACCTCTCTGTGACAGGAGAGCCCTCGGGCTTCCGGGAGATGATGTAGCGGCAGCTCAGGCCCGCGTCCCTCACCATCTGGTCTCCCAGGAACTCAGCCAGGCGTTTGGCTGTGCTGATGGACGTGGACTTCTGCTCCCCGTAATCTTCCAGCTTCCGAGACATGGAGCGGTTCTCTGAGATCAGCTCGAACAGCTCAGAGTCGGGCATGTTAGCCGCCTGAAGAGAGGCAATGGGCACAACGTGGTGCAGAAGGCAAGCGCTCCCCCAGGCTCACCGGCAATGTCCCTCCCAGTCACTTGACTTTCTCCAGCCGTGTGACAGGGCTGCATCACACCAGCGAACAGGAACACTTACAAATCCAAATGCAAAATCCTAACTGCCATGTCATTAAACTATGTAGAGGACGTTAAGAAATGTTTTACTGAGCTGTTAGTACCAAAGCTAGAAAAAAAGGGAAAAGACAGAACTGGTGATTTTTCTCCTAAAAGGAAGAGAAAATCAGGGAAAGGAGGAGCGAGGAAAGAGAGAGACAATGCAAGCTGGAGAGCCATGGGCCGAGTGCGGAGCCGAGGCATTCCTCAGCAATCAGAAGTCAGGAGCAAACAGCCCCATGGGCTCTCACTCACGCGCACCCCTGACCTCGCGCCCCCGACATCCTGTAAGACTTGCTTGGCTCCTGTTTTACATGTTTTCCTCTCTTGGTGCTTACTCTCGTGTGTGGGTCAACACCACAGAACAAGACAACACGCCAAGCTACAGCAGCCCACAGAGCCAAGGCAGAATAAGTTCCAGAATATGCCAGTATTCCTTAGACTCAGAAAGCCTCCTCTTAGCAAATACCACAAGAGAGGAGGGAAGAGCACCCGTACGAAAGGGTTCGAGGTGACATTACAGCTGCGGAAACCACACACCTGACTGATACCTGAGAGCAGCGGACAGTCGTGTGGGCTAAGTAACGCAAGCACGACGAGATACAGACTGAGCGCCAACAGCCAGAACGCCACCGTCCGTGAGAAGGCACTGCTAGAGGGAAGCCGGCGCTGCTGTGTAAACTACGAAACTGCACGCTCATTTACAGGGACTACAAGGATCGCGAAAAGCAAAGCTGACGTGACCACTAGTACACTGTCCTACATCTGCTTTTACTGCGGCGTTTGTTTCCTTCAAAGCGTTCCATCACTGGACACGAGGGCTCCCACTGACAGGGATTCCGGGAGGCACCGGAGTCAGGGGAGTCCCAGGGTCCTGTCAGAGTCAGCCCGGACCCACCCTGCTCTCCAGGAGCCCAGGGACATGAGGGCCCCCTGCAGCCCAGGGAAGAGGACGGTGGCCTTACCTTACTGTACAGCACATCCAGCCAGTAATCGGCCACCTTGGCGACAGAGCTGTACACTTCCTCTAGCGTGCTGCCCTTGAGGAAGGCCTCGAACACTGAGGACTGGAAGATCTTAATCAGCTGCAGCTCCCCTCGGCGTTTGATCTCGAAGCCCTTTAGCTCAGCCAGGGAACCGTCCTCATTGAAGACCGCATACCTGGAATCACGGGCAAGCAGGGCAGTGAACGGGAGCCTGGGAGGCTGGCTGCGTGCCACCAGCCCTCCGCCCGACCCTCCCCTCTGGCCTCTGTCGGGCAGCAAACATCTCTCCACCCCGAGGCTCCTGCTTCTGACAGAAGAATGACAAAAGGGCTTGCAGCCTGTGGAATCAGAATCTAACAGGTGGGGAGCAGAGGGGGCAGTATTATGTTTCCAAACTGAATCAAGAAGGTCAAAAAACTACTATTCCCATCTGGCCTCCTGGTCCACTTCCTGGATGGGTTAAGTCTCGTCCGTTCATTTTCTTCCCAAATACGAAGGCTACGGGATTCCTACCTCTTCTTCAGTTTCTTGCCTTCTTCCTTGGAGGCTGGAAGGATCATGGCAAGGTAGGGTCCGTCAACCTCGAAAAAGATGCTGTTCTCTGAGCGGGTGACATAGCTGAGTGAGGACGGCTCGGTCAGCTCCTGGTACTGGTCGTTGGTGAAGCCTTCCTGCGAAATGAGGGGAAGAGAGGGCTGCCTCACTCCCCACCATTCTGGAAGTGACAGCTGCCCTCTGAGGACTGGCTGCACCAGCAAACGGGGCTCTTCTGTGTAACAAACACCGCTCGGCCAGAGAAAGAGGTTAAGTTCTGACACCTCTCAAACGGGGATGAACCAGAATGCATTCTGCTAAGTCTAAAAGCTTATACAGCTTGTTTCCATTCACAGAATATTCTGGAAAAGGCAGAATTATCACTGCACAGAGAAGAGACTGGGTGGCCAGAGTCTGGGGCTGATGATAAAGGAGCAGCTCTCGGGAACTGTTCTGTGCTGCTCTGTGACAGTGGAAACACGACTCTGTGTGGGTCAAAACCCACAGAAATACACTCCACGAAGAGTGAATTTGCCAGGATGCTGGGCAATCTCAAGAGGGACTGCAGCCTGGAAGACACAAACCCAGCTGCATTCTGTGCAGAATCCCGCTGATGGGCTGACTTGTCACCCTGGCAAACCCTGTCCCGACGGGGTAGTACAGACCAAAGACAGAAACACTACACACACACTCTGTGCTGTAGCCGTAAGTTCACTGCACGTGACGGCACCATCCCGAAGGCACTGTGCACACACACTAGGGCCCAACAAATAAACACAGCAAGAGTGAGGGACAGGCTTCTCACCACAGGAAGGAGACGTTACCAACGAGGAAAGGGGACTAGCCTGGGGCCGGACAGATCAGCGTGGACTCACATTCTCTGTTTTAGAGAAATCAATCCTGATGCGTGTGTGGGCAAGGAGCGTGTCAGGCATACACCTCCTTCCTGGCTCAGCCACCGAGAGAGCTAGAAGCACTAACACCCAGCAGCAAGGAGCATCTGTACCTGACCATGGTTTCTAACACTCTCTCCAGTAAAAAGAACCTGGCTCCTTAGAGAAACGGCTAATTCCAGGGCTGGGACCAGGGAACTCA
>PISX010015738.1:0-48526 GCA_004024625.1 Mellivora capensis
ATGTCTCCAAAGGCAAAGGAAACAAAAGCAAAAATGAACTTTTGGGACTTCATCAAGATCAAAAGCTTCTGCACAGCAAAGGAAATAGTCAACAAAACAAAGAGGCAACCCACGGAATGGGAGAAGATATTTGCAAATGACAGTACAGACAAAAGGTTGATATCCAGGATCTATAAAGAACTTCTCAAACTCAACACACGGAAAACAGATAATCATATCAAAAAATGGGCAGAAGACATGAACAGACGCTTCTCCAATGAAGACATCCAAATGGCTATCAGACATATGAAAAAATGTTCATCATCACTAGCCATCAGGGAGATTCAAATTAAAACCACATTGAGATACCAACTCTCACCAGTTAGAATGGCCAAAATTAGCAAGACAGGAAACAACGTGTGTTGGAGAGGATGTGGAGGAAGGGGAACCCTCTTACACTGTTGGTGGGAATGCAAGTTGGTACAGCCACTCTGGAGAACAGTGTGGAGATTCCTCAAGAAGTTAAAAATAGAGCTTCCCTATGACCCTGCAATTGTACTACTGGGTATTTACCCCAAAGATACAGATGTGTTGAAAAGAAGGGCCATCTGTACCCCAATGATTATAGCAGCAATGGCCATGGTCGCCAAACTGTGGAAAGAACCAAGATGCCCTTCAATGGACGAATGGGTAAGGAAGATGTGGTCCATATACACTATGGAGTATTATGCCTCCATCAGAACGGATGAATACCTAACCTTTGTAGTAACATGGACGGGACTGGAAGAGATTATGCTGAGTGAAATACTTCAAGCAGAGAGAGTCAATTATCATATGGTTTCAGTTATTTGTGGAGCATAACAAATAACATGGAGGACATGGGGAGATGGAGAGAGAAGGGATTTGAGGGAAATTAGAAGGGGAGTTTAACCATGAGAGACTATGTACTCTGAAAAATAACCTAAGGGGTTTTGAAGGGGCTGGGGGTGTGAGGTTAGTGGAGCCTGGTGGTGGGTATTAGGGAGGGCACGTATTAGGGAGGGCACTGAGTGTGGTGCAAAAACAATGAATACTGTTACGCCAAAAAGAAAGAAAAAAATTTTTAAAAAGTATGTAGAAGCTAAAGTATAAATGCATGTGAATTTCCTTTTTTCATTTAGTATCTGTGATCATTTCTACCTGGTTGTTTGGAGAAGAACTCCTGATAAAACATTGATTATTCATTTGAGGGCTATTATAAAAATAACAGGACAGAAGATGAGAAAGCATCCTTTTAGCTCTCTTATGGTGACATTGAACCTGCTACTTTAGTGGTCTCCAAATGCCAGTTACAATGTGCTATATTAGAATCGCCTGGGAGACAAATGGGAGAATTTTAAATTGCAAACTGCAAATAACTTTAAATCCACACAAATTTGCAAGATTATGACTCAAAACTCTTGACTTCCTTTTATTAGGATTTGCTAATTTTTAACATTTTCCTCATTTGTTTCCTTTCTCTTGAGACAAGAATATTCTTTTAAATTACCACGGTAGAGTTATCAAGCTCTAAGGCTTTAGCATAGATGGGCTATATTTATCTAGTCTGTAATCCAATTTTGTTTATAGTCCAATTTTGTCAGTTGTCTTAATAATGCCCTTTATAGCATAATTGTTTTTTCGATACAGGATCCAGGCCAGGATTATATATTGCAGTCATTTACCATGCCTTGTTAATCTCCTTTCATCTGGGATGTTTCAGCCTGTTTTTGGTCTTTTGTTGAATTGATACTTTCGACAAATACAAGTAATTTATTTTCTAGAGTGATCCTTACATTGTGTTTGCTTCGTGTTTCCTCATAATTCAATTCAGGTTATGTATCCCTTGCCAGAATGCTATAAAAGCGATGTGTACTTTTCTTAGGGCATCACATCTAGAGGTGCTCAAAACCCATTTACCTCTCCTTAATGAGGTTAATTTTAGTCACCCAGTAAAGATTTTGTTCAGTTCCTCCATCTAGTGGTTACCATTTTGCTTCTTGCGAGTAACAGGTAATTTATGATTAAATACTTTAAGATAATGGCAAATCCTACTCTTCAACAAGTATTACACATTATATTTAACAATAATTGTTGATTCTGGCCCCAGAAAAGCAGTCTCTATATTTATCAGTTGGTCTTCTGTCAGGAGTAACTCAATGTTCTATTCTACCTGTATATCTGTATATACATCTATGTATGTTTCTATGTGTCTATGTCTCTGTCTACCTACATTATCAGTATGGACTCATGCGCCCCTATTTTATTCAGTGGATTATAATCTATAACTATACTTAACCTATTTAGATGCTCAGATTATTCTGGCTTTGGCCAGTAGAACCCCCTTTAAGCTAACCACACTGGCTGCCATGTCTTTTGGACATGTCCCCTATTGTGTGTGTGTGTGTGTGTGTGTGTGTGTGTGTTTGCTGGCAACACTTTCTTGTTTTGTAGCCAGGCAAGATGTTTCAGGCTTATGTTGCACCTACTCTTCCCCAGACCTGGATCTATAGTTCCCAACACTAAGCTAATTGAATTAAATGTCAAGGAGTGTGGCCCCGGTAGTATTTTCAAAGGAAAACACCTAAATAGTTCTGATGCTCCAGTAGCTATATAAATACTATATATTGTTGGATAAAAGGGGTTATAAAATGCCTCCTCATTATGTTAATGATCAGCTCCCCTAGCCCTATTATGGGTTCTTGATTTCTGCAGGACTCTGTTTTATACTTTCGTACCATCAACATGACACCCAGTTATTTTCAGGAATGTCATCTTACTCCCTGGTCGAAACTGGGACAAAGTGGTTCTCTTTTCCGTGTGCCCCTTCTTGCCTGGTTCTAGTCTTGCTTTTTACCTCAGTGTCTTCTACTTCCACGTTCAAGTGTTTAGTGCTTTCATGTTCTGTTCCTTCTTCTGACCTATCATTTGCCAGCATAAAGAAGGCATAACATATTTCAGGAAGGGAGCAAGCTGTTGGATATCAAGGTTTATTCATTCAATATTTCAACAAATATTTGTGGGTTAGTCTGAAACTTGAACTTGCTGGGGGTTATTTTTAAAATATGCTTTTTTTGTTTAAATGACCTGAGTGGCCAAGAGCAACAGGATTCAAAAGTCACTATAATTTTTCTCTCTCCCTTGCTTTTGGTATGAGTGCTTAGGCGTTCATTATGGAATAAATTCTCTAAAACGACTGGCCATTGATTATAATGTCCTGGTTAAAAGGTTAACTGGTAGTAAAATTTGAGTATGCGCTAAAGAACCCCTGTCCCCTGGCATTCACTTACATGTGTGCTTCCTTATCTGCTTCTGCTGCGAATACTCCATAAGTAAATATTTGGGGGTAATTACAGACTAGAGATAAGCAGAAGTTGTGGGAAAGAAGGATGCACAAAACCTGAATGTGGATGTTGGTAGAGGTGAGGCAGGCATTGAATGCTCAAGACAAATGTCATGTTAAATCCCTGTGTCCAGGAAGAAGGAGACCCAAAACTAATAACAGATGGAAATGAATCGGCATGGGAGTCAACATTGAAGAGAATTTTCGGCATGAGAAATTAGAAGGCAGAAAGAGCCTTCCTTGGAAGCTTGCTGGACCTCCTAGATTCATGATGTGGAGGAGAGGGAAAACTAGGAACAGGGTGCTGCCTGGATCTAAGGCTCGGGGGATCAGATAGGGGAACCTATTGTTTTGTATATCCAAAGGGCCTGAAAGATGTTTCCTGGAACTTTAAGGCAGAGTGACTCTGGTGACTCTGTGGTCCACACCTAGGGCCTCAAGGGAGGAAACCCCGGAGCCAGATGTGTTCCTCGCTCTGGACTTTGCAAGAACAATGGGTTGCTGTAACGACTTGCCTGTAGAATGCCTGAGCATCCTCACACCTAGTGAAAAAAAGCTTTGTTTACACAGCAACTCGCACAGCCACAGTTGAAAAAAGGCCACACCAAGGAAATTGCCTGTTGGCCAAGGAGTGTGCAGATCTATTTGATCTTGTTTCTTCTTTCAGCCTTTTTTCAGAAGACAGTTGCAGAGCTTCCTGAGATGCTACAAGGAAATGAACATTCCATTCACACCAGCACTAGCGAGATTGAAGGGTAGGTCCTTTAACCCCTGGGGATCTTCCACTTTGAATCATTTCCCTGTCATGGAAATATACAGGGAACTCTTTCTCACAGTCCTAATGCCTGTAACTCCCTGTGATCCTCACTGTACAGCTCTGGCTCAGAGGAGGCAAGGGCAGAAAAACAATTGGCCAAGATGCAAGTGTAGCCGGAAGTGTGTCAAAGGTAGAAGGGGCATTGGAGCAAGGAATTGGATGCCTGCTCCAGAGCATGTCTGCTGCTGTGATCTGGGTTAAACTACCAAGCTGGGCAGAAGAGAGGAGGATGCAATAAACAACTAAGAGGTGGCTAACCTGAGTCCGTTGCAGAGTGGGACAAGTTCTGCAAAGCTCCCAAAAATGGAGGTCTCTCTACCTGGGGGCAGTTGCTCTGCTAATATGGTTAGAGACACAACTCAAGAGAAACCCGCAGGGCAATTGCAGATGGTGAGCCTGTCATTTAGCAAAGGCAGAGTTTTGAGAAATGAAATGTTGTTCCCTTCACACAGTTATAGCTCTTCCTTCACTGTAAATTAAATGAGCTCATGGCTTCCGAAAATAAACCATAAATAATTTGTAGATCATCTTTCGGTGAATAATAGCACTCCTTAGAAGGGATGAAATACAAAAACGTGCATGTCTTAATAAAGGAGCACAGGGAATTCGCTTGCTGGTGGTTGGATGACAGCCTGTAGAATCGATGTGCTTTTAATGAGGGTATGTTTGGGGTGTGATGCTCAGAGAGGAAGCTTCATTTTCTGTATTTTGCTGACTTGTGCAATTCCCCTTAAGAAAAACGACAGCAACAACAAATCAGTTACTGAAAGCCCCAGCTAACAGCATTGGTTGAATAATTCACTCTTCTTGTCACTTCTGTGTCCAAGTGGCTCGAGCCTTGGGCTGAGTCCCCATGACAGGACCGCATCTGGGTCCCTGGGTCAAGTGGGGCCTCTCCTCCCACCTCTGTCCTCTGAGCCCTTCTCCCCAGCAGGAGCCCTTTGAAGTTACAGGCTATGTCTCCTGTTGATGACCTCACCTCCAGTAGATGTTCAGAGCTGTCTTATAAAGAGATTTTTAGGATTTGTGGCATTTGCTTTGAATGTATCTGCTGAACAGAATGTCATAGGGGACTAATAAACAATGAATCAGGTAAAAAGGTTATAATTATGTAGTTTTATTTATTCGGAGACCATCCGTATTTAATATTAGCATTTGAAAGTACTTCCTATTGCTCTGCCCTCTCAGATTCAGGGGCCTACTCACCCCTTGATAGCTGCTGCCAGCCTCCTAGAAACGGGGTCCAGGAGCTCTCCCCAGGGGAGAGACAGTGGGTGTCACCAAACGCTCAAGTAAGGAGTTCAGGAGAGCTCCACATCTATCAGAAGCCTTCACTCTGTGTGCTTAGAAGAACAGAAAAAGTAAGAGAAAAGAAAGCACCTTTAAGAAAGATGGAGGTATCTGTTGAAAGCATCATTGTGTTGGGGGTGGTTCACTTTATGTGTATACGTGTGTGTACTGAAGCACAATAGCATTCATCTTTCTGTTGGGGGTCAATCTCTAGAATAGCACTGTCCTAAAAGATATACAATTTGAGCCACATATGGGATTTTAAATCTTCTTCTGGTCACATTAGAAAAGTTAAGCAGGTAAAATTAATTTTAAAAAATTACTTAATGCATTCAAAATATTATCATTTTAACATGTAATTAGTTTAAAAATTATCAGTGAGGTATTTTGTATTCTTTTTCTTTATACCAAGTCTTTGAAATCTGGTGTATATTTTAAACTTATTTTTTAATTTAACTTTTCTTTTGCAAGTATTTCTTTGTATTGGGAATCCCCTTACTCAACACAATTGCTGGTGATTGGCTGCTAATGAATCACAGGAAGGTACTGGAGTTTTCTACTTCTATATATTTGGACATGGAAGGTTTTCATTTTGGGCTATTACAAATGACACAGAATTATATCTAAGGATAGTGACTGAGAGAACTCTTTTTCCTCAATTACCAATCAAAAGTTACGTGGGTACCCCTGGAGTTTGGAGGTGGGAGAGGGAATGAGAGAGAGAGAGATACAGACAGACTGGGAGATACATCTGTACATCTTTCTCATATGGCATTCCTATGTGCCAAGTTCTGTTCAGGGGTGGGGAATGAAGGAATCTTATTCCTCTTTAAATTCTGAAATCCAAGAGTAAAGGAGATAAATGGCAGCCTTGGTGGTCTTTGTGCTCTGGAGATGCTTGTTCCCGTAGAAGCATCCTGGAGTCATGACAGCTCATCAGAACAGAGATGGCTGCGTGCATCCATCTTGGGGAGGCGGGTCTAACTTTTCTCTGCCTCCATTGGGGTTTGGGAAACAGATATTTCCTTGGTGCTAAAGAGTGGTTTGAACGAGATGCTGAGAAAAGGAAGGACCCAGAAGGGGCCATAGGGTCACGGCTGGGTAATGCATCTGAAGGTAGCAGTATGGATAGTACAATTCTGATGAAGAAGTGGCTTTCCAGGAGACACTAATATTAGGAGGTGCCTGTGACTTTTGTATAGGCTATCATAGAACAAATTAAGTTAGAGGAATAGATAACTCCCTCTTTTTTTTTAATTAAAAAATTTTTTTTTGATAACTCCCTCTTTACCAATGTTATACCCTGCAGGATAAGGTGTGGAGAAAATTCTAAAAGAAACCAAGTTTTAAACCCCAAATGATTAAGACGTCACTGGATTTGACAGACTTCACTTAGAATTGAGTTAATTATCAAGTATCATGCCATCAGTTGGAAGTGTAAATGGATAAAAATGGAAATTTAATCTGGTTATAGAAAAATAAAGACATCTTTGTTTTGTAAAATAAAAGGGGAGGGAGTGAAATACTCAATCTTTAAAATATGCATTGCTTCTGTCCTTGCTGCCATGGCTATATTTTTCAGAGGTGAAACAAAAATAAATGACTTCGATTGTTCAGGCACCGCAGAATCGCATATGAGTCCCAGAGGTGATTATTTTCTTTGAGAAACATAGACGTAACCAAACACAACTTATTTCAGCTATCTGTATCTGACATGTCATTTAAACTCTATCAAAAGTTCCTGTTTTTCTTGAAAAATAGTTTCACTTATCTCTTTTGGTAGCAAAACAAATTAAGAAGTCTTTCAAGAGGAACGGGATGTGGAAGCTCACTGAGGCAGAGTAAGACAGGCATGAGGTCGCAAGAACTATTAATAGGAGAGTCCTCTTCACTGGAAATTAGCATAATTGACATGCCCTGAAAGTGTCTTGTGTAAGTGACAAGAAATTGGTAGTAAATATGAATGTGGATTAGCTCAGTTTCCATTATTTGTTGATGATTTACTTAGGTTATTCAGGTATTGGATGGCTGGCTGTAGGGGGACAGGTAAACAGCCACATCACCACAGTTGAGCATATATTCAAGTTCAGTGCAATATAGAATGTTGCAACAAGTAAAATATGCAACTCTTTCCCTGTAGTTGCCCTACGCAGAAGACAATGTGGACAAATGATGTGTCACGGAGTTTGAGAGGAAGGAGGTACATCAGAACGTCTGGTCTAGTGACTTTCAATGTTTGGGACCCAAGAACACTTTCATAACAAACCTTTTGTAACACCCCTGTCCTACGCTAAAATAAGATTCACAGTCAAGTAATGTATATACGTGTACAATTAAAAATGTCCTAACTAGAAGAGAAATAAAATGAAAGTAATGGATCATAATACATTCACAAGTGTAGTGATAGAAGACATTGAAGTAGCCAAGAACTTGTAGTACTTAGAGTAAGTTAGATTTAAAAGAAGATCAGGAGCCATTCTGTACAATACAAGTGCAGAAGCATAGGTAGGTATTGGGATACAAACTATTCGAACCAGTATATATAAAAACTATGCAAAAAGGGGAGCCTGGGTGGCTCAGTTGGTTAAATGGCTGCCTTTGGCTCAGGCTATGATCTTGGGGTCCTGGGATCGAGCCCCACATCAGGCTCCCTGCTCATTGAGGAGTCTGGTTCTTCCTCTGCCCCTCCCCCTGCTTGTGCGTGCTCTCGCTTGCTTGCTCTCAAGTACATAAACTTTTTAAATTATGCAAAAATATTCTCTTTTTACATGTGAAACAGGTTCTAGGCTAATTAATTATAATAAAGCCTGTCACATACCTCAGTGTCAGAGCGACATTAGAAAGTCATGCAGGATGTAGGACAACTCCTGATTGTTGCCGACTGTGTTAAGCCTTGCAGGACATCCCATATCCCTGTCCACACTTGCTAATACCATGAGCACTGTCCAATCCTGTGACAACCAGAACTTCTCCCACGCATGGCCCAAATATCCCCTCTGGCAGCAGTGCTACCCCTGAGGAGAACCAATGACCTCGTCTATTCATTTCGTTTTATAGACAAATAAATTGAGCACCAAACAGGTTAAATGACTGCTCCAAGGTCTCTCAGCTGGATAGAGGCAAATAGAGGCAGAACAAGAACAATAGTTCCTCCAATTCCTGCCCAGAGCCTTACCATCTTGGGCTACATTACTTCCTAGTGCTACCAAAATGTTTTGGGAAATGGAAGGTCAAATTAATATTCTTTCCGGGACCAGACCATGCATTTTGAAGTGAAGTTTTCATGTAATTTAGGATTACTGGAGGAGGCTTGACAAAGCTAATGGAGACACTCCCTCATAAGCACCTCTTGGAGTTGTCACTCCCTCGGGTCCGTTTCTCACCATGTCTGCCTTGGGCAAGGCTCTGCTTTTAAGCAATTCTTTTCTTCCCGGGGGAATAAGCAACCTGACACTGTACCAGTCATAGCTTCTGCAATATTAGCAATATGAATAATAGTCTTCTACTGCCTTATGGTAGTTTTGTGTGAATTTTATTTTTTGTGGTAAGGGCAACTCTCAGTAAAATACTATTGCTATCTACCTACCTACTATGTGTCAGGCTCTGATCTAGGCCCTTTTGCAGACGGATTTATTTTCTTCATAACATTTAAGGTAGGTATTATTAGTCCCAATTTACAATGAGAAAATGGTTGCTTAGGTTAAGGAGGGAAGGACAGAGAAAGAACATTGCTGGTATTTATAACAGAGTCTACAAACATCCTGAAGTCATAGAGTAGGGGCGAGTTTAACTAAGGTCTGAAGAATTTGTAGAAGAGTTAGAGTTGTCCTTTTGTCTCCTTCATTGTACCTTTCCTTCTGAATAAGTTTTATAACCTCATTTCTTCCACTCCACTGACACCAAATTTTCTGAAAGAGGGTCTCCACACCATATGTGTAAGTTCAAGTCTCTTGCAGTATGTCTCCACGCCACACTATCTTGCTGACATCAGCCTTGGGAAAACATCCAGTGACTTTCACATTTCCATATTCTTTGACTTCGCTTTGGTTCTGAGTTTAGAAGGTTCTGAAGCCCTTCACACAAATGGCCACCCCTTCTTCTTAAGTATTTCATCTCTCTAATCTCTGCTTTTTGTTTCTCTTGTTTTCTTCCAGCTTCTAAATTCACATGTTCTTCTTATCACCATGTACAAAGAATTATTTCCTACAACCACTGATGCCTTCTGTACTTCTAGACTATCATAATTTGTTTGAATAGAGCTAGTTGATTCACGTAAGACTTGGTTCCATAAAAGAATCGATGCACCTTGTGTGAGGTCTTTCCTGAGCCATGATTCTGATTTCCAGACACTTCTAGGGAATCCTCATTGAGTGATGATATTGACATCTGGAACATCAAAATGGAATTTGCTTTTCTTCTGTAAATAAGCTCTTTTTGATTTTTCTTCTTCAGAATGCCATCATTATTCCCCCCCCAGCATCCTGTTAATAACTGCTTCATTTTTTTCTTATCTCTTCATGTTTATTGGGTCATGGGCTAAGTCCCAATGGTTTTAGCTTTTTGGAATCTCAAATATTTGTCTTCCCTTTCCATCTCGCTGCCACTGGCCTGCCTTATTGTAACCAGTTATAACATTTTTGTTTCTACCTCCTCCAATCCACCTTGCACTCTGCTTCCAGAATGATTATTATAAAGCTCTTTAAACCCACAATGACTTCCACATCCTCCATTACTTATAGATTTAATGGAATAATATTTTTATCTATTAAATATTTTTCCTTTCCCTTGATTTCTCTTTTCTCCTCATTCCATCAGTTAACCAGTCCTCTTGCTCATTGTCTCAGGGCAGAGAGGAGTTCAAACTGAAAATAGAAATGACTAGGGAGTCTTTCATATTTTTTCCCTCAAAAGCCGAAACCCTAGAACATAGCTCAGATTGTTAATGGTTTCCTGATCACAAACTTGGAGGAGTCAAGATTGTCCCAGACTAAAGGGCAATTCCAATCTGGACTAGAGGGAAGAGGTTTATGGTGATGGTGGTAGCAGTAAGGACATGCTCTACTTTCCATCTAATGCTACCAATAGTTTCAAAGACTCAGAAAAATTTGTGAACTTCTAGAGAGGGGGAACCTGGACTTCTCAGCATCACTGCTGGGAATGTGGAGTGGTAGGGGTGGCATATGTTATATTAGGGTAATAATCACTGTTTTGAAGGAACCTCATTGGCAAGCTAGGAAGGGCTGTCTTTGTAATAAATTGGACAGTAGACTCAAGCATCCAGTAATCCGGTGCTTTCCCAATTCCTGGGCATAATGCAAACCCTGAACTCACGCTCTCAAGGAGAGAAAAGGGGAGGAACACTGCGGGGGAAAAAAAAAAGATTCAAATCTCTGGCTTGTTCAGCAGAGTGGACCTTGAACTAGAAATGAAGCTGAATGATTAAAATCAAATTATGTTGCTTATACATGGAAGTTTGTGGGCTAAGATGCATAGTTTTACACAAAATTAGGTAAAAAGCCTTAAATTGAGTATGAAGCCCTGTAGAATGGTACTTGAGTCAATGTTTCTAGTTTTTATTTGTTTTTTCCTTTTTTGGGGGTGTAACTTACATTATTTTGATGAGTCTGCTTATAATTCCTTAGTCATATTTTCCTGCTTCTGCTGCTTTGTTGGCCCTTCTCTCTGCCTAGAAAGCACTCCTCCAACATCCCCTCACCTTAATCCTACCAGCTTTTCAACGCCTTCTTAAATGCCATCTGCTTCACAAAAACTTTCTGTTATTTCCCTTTGCTGAACTCAGGCATTTTTTTTAAAGATTTTATTTTATTATTTATTTGACATATAGAGATCACAAGTAGGCAGAGAGGCAGGCAGAGAGAGAGAAAGGAGGAAGCAGGCTCCCTGCTGAGCAGAGAGCCTGATGCGGAAGGCAGAGGCTTTAATCCACTGAGCCACCCAGGTGCCCCTGAACTCAGGCATTTTACATATCCTTCTCCTCAGGCTTTGCTAGACAAGGAACTCCAGACTCTGCATTTACATTCAGTTCTAGTGTGGGTGCAGCAAAGCCCATGGACTTCAGCATTGTGCTCATCCTCACAAATTACGTTTTTTTTTTTGTTTTTTTTTTTTAACATATAATGTATTATTAGCCCCAGGAGTACAAGTCTGTGGCTCACAAACTACTTAAGCATCCTGTTCTCATGACCTGTCCCCTATTGATAATTAACAGGCAGGGGGTAAGAAAGGATGAGTTTTAAGGTGACAATTCTAGAAGATCATTTGGTACAGGACACCCTCGATGAGCTTAGAGGATGGAGGAGGGAGTAGTTCATCAAATGAGCTTAAACAATGATCTGTAACCCAGTTCTGTGAGCTTGGGCACAAGAACAATGGAGTCTAAGTGCCATACTCTGAAACTAACATCAAAACAGTCTCTGTAGTTATTTTTTGTAAAAATCTTTAATAAATCTTTAATAAACCTGTTTCACTTAGAATTTTCCTGATCTGTGATCTGAATGAATTGTTAAAGCAGCAACATGTCTGGCTCCCCAAATCTACCAGGAAAGATTATTGTCCAAATTGGGGATACTTCCAAGGGCACTAACCATAATCTGCCTCATGTCTCAGTAATTACTTGAGTGTGTTTCCTATCATTCAATTATAAACTGTTTGAGTTTAGGGTCTGTTTGCCTATTTTTGTATACTTTTTATCTGTCTTATAGTTAAGTGGTCGATAAGTGTTGAATCAGATTCTTTCATATAATTTTTAAATCCTATTTACTCTTTTCATGAATCATTAATTTTTTAACTAATCTCAAAATGAGTTGAGACACTGTACGTTAAGTGCCTAGAAGAGACCACAGTAATAGAAACTATGTAGGGTTTTCTGAAACAGTCTAGAAGAGACCACAGTAATAGAGACTATGTAGGGTTTTTCTGAAACTGTATTCTTTTTTTCCCTTTTCAATAATAGCACTTCATTACATGTGAAACCATTTGCAAATCATTTTCCTTCATTTGTAAGATTTTTCGCATAGATTATTAATTCAAATTATTTATGCACTAGATGATGTATCCTAATCTTTATACTGGAGAATATGGTGTCTATTCATATTATAGATGTCCATTAATGTTTGTTGATTCTGAATCAACTATATTTCCTTTCTTAAAGTTGTGCTTTGCCTATAAAAGCAAGTTGGACAAATTTCCCCTTCTCCAGATTTGAGTTTACATCATAGAAGATGCAAACACCTACATTAAGCATAGTTTTCTTGTTAGATTAAAAGTGCTTCAGATCAGTGCTTTCAGTTGCAAAGTTTAGATTGAAAATGACTTCTGTCTTCCCCTTACTCACCAGGGTAATGATAGGATTGATTTGTATACTTTGGGATCCTGTTTGGCTCCAAGAGTTAAATCAATATAAGGGAGTAAATGCCGATTAGAAGTCTTTGTGAGCTAGCGGAACCAGCCTGGTGCCAGAGAGCCTATAGACCTTTGAAGTTCTCAGTTTCTAAGTGTTCTCAGTTTAGGAAAGTTTTGGTTATACTAAGCGGTGATTAAGACCAAAATGTGACCATTCAGGCTTGAACAGGTCCACGGAAACCAACATTTTCTCCCCCAAGAATGAACAAAATGCCTTCTTTGCCATTATTTTTATGTGGTGTTTGAACCTTTGGGGCTGTTGGGGAATTTCTGAAAAACACTCAACAGGAAGTACCAGTCAGATCTCCACTAGAATGTGCTTATGCATATGTGTAAATATAAGTGAAAACGGGTGGGTAGGGTGATGACACAAATGTTGTACAAGTAAATGACTTTACCATTACTTATAAATTTTATGAAGTCAGAGTCTGGGTCATTTTGTTTGTCATTCTTTTTCCTGTGCCCTGAAAAGTATAAGTAATTGAAAAAAAAATTCTTGAATGGATGAAAGAATCATCTATCTATAGATCAGATTCTATGTGGGCCAACAGGTCCCTTAAAACTATGGATGGATCAGAAGACTCAAGGAAGGTTCTGAATGTTTTGACATTTGGTAACTGTGATGGTTAATTTCTTTTTTAGTAGAAATTTGCATTTTTACATTTTTATTTTTTTTATTGTGTTATAATGGTTAATTTTATGTGTCGACTAGGCCACAGGGTACCAGATAATTTGGTTAAACAATATTCTGGTGTTTTTCCAAGGATGTTTTTAGGTGAGATTAACATTTTAATTGGTAAAGTAGATTGTCCTCTATGATATGTGTAGGCCTCATCTAATTAGTCAAAAAACAGTGTGAACAAAAACTGACCTTCTCCTGAATGAGAGGGAATTCTTCGCTGCCAGATTTTGGACTTCATTTGTACCATCAATTCTCCTGAGTCTCAAGCCTGCTGGCACATACTGCAGATTTGGAATTATCAGTCCCCATAATCACATAGGCCAACGTCGTACAATAGATTTGTTTCTCTAACTGTATAAATAAATCCTGTTGTTTTGGTTTCTCTAAAGAACCCTCACTAATAAAGCAACTGTGTAATTGTAGGCAAGTCTTATAGTTTCTATCTCTTTCCTCTTCTCCAAATATGGAGGTAATAATATTTGCTTTTCAGAGTTAAGATTATATATGACTGAACACATGAATCAGATTCCTGTGGTCAAAATGTGATTCCAAGTGATTAAAGATAGTAACTCATTTAACCTTAATAAAAAGCCAATGAGATAACTTATACCCATTTTATAGACAAGGAAACTGAGGCACAAAGGAATTCAATAGCTTGCCCAAGTTTACATGGTTAGCAATATTACATGTTCACTGAAACCCATGAACTCTTTCCAAAGCACACCAAAAGGCTACATTTCCCGGTTTGCCCTGTGGCTAGGTAGGGGCTATATGATTGATTTCTAGCTGGTGAAGTGTGGACAGAGATGATTTATGTTATTTGCAGGTCTGGTTATAAAGCACAGTCACAAACCATCATATTCCCTTTTTCCCTTTCCATGACCACATTGAGGTCATTTGTTAAAGGTGTCAGAGCTGTGAGATTAAAGAAACATGAGTCTCTGACTCATCCCTTTGGGAAGAACTGCCAACAGAGCCACTCCATGAGAAATAAATCACATCGTACTTCGCATGATGAGCAACAATTTCTCACTGAATCAAACCTCTGAGATTTTAGGGTTTGTTAGCTCAACAGAGCCCAACCTAGACCATCTAATTGTGTGTTAGTGTTGGCGTTTAAACCAAGGAATTCCAGGTGGAGAGGTTATTTCCTTAACTGCTGTGGTGCACTGCTTTCAGCTCTAGGCACATGGAAATCACTTAAAAATATTAATTTTGATTATTATTTTTTATTTTTTAATTTAAATTCAATTAGCCAAAATACAGTATATCTTTAGTTTTTGATATAATGTCCAATAGCTCCTTGTGGTATCTTTTGAGAAATTTTTTAATGTAAATAAAGTAAAAACATTTGGGTATTTTTTATTGAAGTATAATTAATATATAGTGTCATATTTGTTTCAGGTGTACAGCATGATTCAACAATTCTATACATTACTCTGTGTACTCTGTAATCCCCTTAACCTATTTCACCCACCCCCACCCATCTCCCCTTTAGCAACCACTAGTTTGTTCTCTGTATTTAAGTCTGATTTTTTGTTTCTCTATTTTCTTTGTTCATTTGTATCTTAAATCCCACATATGAGTAAAATCATATGGTATTTATCTTTCTCTGTCTGACTTATTTCACTTAGCATTCAACCCACTAGGACCATCTACATTGTTGCAATGGCAAGATTCCGTTCTTTTTTTTTTGCGGTGGAGCAATGTTCTATTATGGGTGTGTCTGTGTGCATGTCCCCTCTCCCGTATTCATTTATTGATGTACACATGGGTTGCTTTGATATTTTGGCTATAATCTGCAATAAACATAGGGATGCATATATCTTTTGAATTAGTGTTTTAATTTTTTGGGTAAATACCCAGTAGTGGAATTTTACTAGATCATATAGTAATTCTATTTTTAAATTTTGAGGAAACTCCATACTGTTTTCCACAGTGACCAGACCAATTTGCATTTCCCCCAACAGAGCACAAGGGTTCCCTTTCTCCCATAACTTGCTATTTCTTGTCTTTTTGATACTAGCCATTCTGAAAGGTGTAAGGTTACATCCCATTGTAGTCTTGACTTGCATTTCCTTGATGATTAGTGATATTGAGCAACTTTGTTTTGATCCAAGCTAAACAGGTTTTATTATAGTTATATTTGCTAATATGCTAGTATGCATTATGAATTTCCTAGAGAGAGGACAGTATGTGAAGTGTTCTTAAAATGACTTGTCCCCCAAGAAAAAAACATTGGGGAGGGTATGTGCTATGGTGAGTGAATTGTTTAAGACTGATGATTCACATACCTGTACCCCTGGGGCAAATAATACGTTACATGTTAATTAAAAAAATGATTTGTCCCATAGAACTCTTTTTGTGCACAACACTTAGGAAATGTATTTTGGAAGCAGCTTATGTAGCAAGAACTCTGGAACTATACTTCCTGGGTTCAGATTCCAATTTCTCCACTAATAGTGGTATGGCCTTGGACAGAACACTTCACATTTTTCTTTTCTTGTAAGATTTTATTTATTTATTTGAGAAAGAGAGATATGAGAAGGGGGAAAGGTTGGGGAGAAGCAGACTCTCTGCTGAACCAGAGCCCAACGTGGGACTTGATCCTAGGATTGTGACCTGAGCCAAAGGCAGACACTTAACTGACTGAGCCACCCAGGCACTCCACACTTTACCTTTCTGAACTTCAGTTTCTTCCTAGGTAAAATGAAGATGATAGTAACTGCAGGGTTGTTAAGAAATGTCCTTAGTCTGATATTTTAAAAAGGTAAAATATTGACTGACATGTAGTAAATGCTGTGTGTGTGTGTGTGTGTGTGTGTGTGTGTTTAGTAAATTAATGAATACACCCTTCTCTTGCCTTGTCTACTAGTTTCCTATACTGTAAGCTCCTTGAAATCCAGGAATACTTTTTTCAGTATTTGGAGGTTTATTACCTTTATACCTATGAATGCCTATTAAGCATATACCTGGTGCTTAATAAATGTTGAAGAAATGAATGGAAAAGTCAATTTCATCCCATGATAGGAGGTCAGTAATCTGTAACTAAGTTTTTGTTATCTTTATGCAGAACCAAGTTAAAGAATACCCACCATTTGGCATTGTTATCAATAGATACATGAGGAGAAGGGAGTTGAGGGAAATTGGCGGGGAGATGAACCATGAGAGACTATGGACTCTGAAAAACAACCTGACGGTTTTGAAGGGGCAGGGGGTGGGAGGTTGGGGGAGCCAGGTGGTGGGTATTATGGAGGGCAGGCATTGCATGGAGCACTGGGTGTGGTGTAAAACTATGAATTCTGTTACACTGAAAAGAAATGAAATAAAAAGGAATAGATACATGGTTGAGAAGAGTGCAACAAATAACTTTAGCCTTGATTCTTGTGCTCCTGGTGCACAGGTAAGATAAGCAACAATCTCTGTTTTACTTCTTGAGTATGTTATATACCATGTCAGAACTTAGGAGAAGAAATTTTAATTAGCTAAGGAGCAGAGTTAGATTAAGAAATGGTAACTAATTTTTTAAAAGCATTTTCTCAAGGCTGTAATTAGTGTTAGTTATTTACCCCAAAATAATATTTTCCCTTGTATGCACCAGTGAGTGCTAATCACTGGTTCACCTTGGTGCATATTGGCCGTATGGTTCCAGATCCTTCAACCAAAATTTCTAATTGTTGGGAATGCAGAGTTGAGCTAAAAAAAAAAAAAAAATGTAACTGATAGGAGGTTAAAAATGGATTTAAAAAACACTATGGACAACACCAAAAAAATGGGAGGCTGAATCAATAAGAATTTGTACTGCATGGAGAGAGAAGCCAGATACTCTACTTCTAGGCAGAGGAAGTAGAGAAGGCAGGAGCACCAGGTGGATTTGGAGGACCCAAGAGTGGCCTTTCCCACAAGTAAGGTGTGGGGTAGTGATATTCAGAGGGGCATCTCGCTGGTGATAAGATACGTCCAGACAATGATATCTGAAAGTAAAACTAAAAGATGATTAATTCAAAACCATTTGCTTGGACTTAGCTCTTGTCAGGAAAGTGAGTTGAAAGAAGTTTATTGTAACACAGTGTTTTCAAACTGGGGTTCCCAGACTCCAGAGATCTTAGGTTATATATCTTGAGTGTTCTATGAAAGAATTTTCAGATACTATGAGTTTTTTGGTTTTGTTTATTTGTTTGTTTTGGTGGGTGTAGGCCATGGGTTTTGTTTTGTTTTGAGAGAGAGAGAGAGAGAGCGCCAACAGGGCAGGGAGGGGCATAGGGAGAGAGAGAATCCTGAGCAGGTTCCAGGCCCAGTGTGGAGCCAGACACAGGGCTTGATCTCACCACCCTGAGATCATGACCGGAGCTGAAATCAGGAGTCAGATGCTTAACTAACTAAGCCACCCAGGCACCACAGATATGATGTTTTCGCTGTGATGACAAACTAACCACCCTCCAGCTCAACTAACAGATGTTTTTAATTATTTTTATGGCCACAATATTAAATGGAAAAAAGAATATTTCCTTCATTTCAGTACCTGGATTTGCTATCAGTCAGAAAAATGGGTAGATTAAAAATGAAAATGAAATGTTCATGTTAAGTGAGAGTCAAATGATGCCATGGTGTGCTTAAGTAAAAATTGAGTAGATAAATATGGTGGAAGAATTGAGTTATCATACAGTATGTGGTGATGTAATGCAATAACATCAAAAAATATTAACCAATTTATGAAAAATTTCATTTGAGTATAGTTAACAAACATTAGTTTCAGGGGTACAACATAGTGATTTGACAAATTTTTATATTATGCTATGTTCATCACTACTGTAGCTACCATTTGTCACCATACAGCACTATTACAATATCATTGCTATATTCCTTATTCTGTGCCTTTTATTCCTGTGACTTCTTTATTCTATAACTGGGAACTTGTATCTCCTACTTTTCTTCACCCATTTTGCCCATCCCCCAACTCTTCCCCTCTGGCAACCATCAGTGTGTTTTCTGTATTTCTAGGTTTGATTCTTCTTTTTGTTTATTAATATGTTTTTTAGATTCCACATATGAGTAATTTTACATGGTATTTGTCTTTCTCATCTGACTTATTTCACTTAACATAATACCCTCTAGGTCCATCTGTATTGTTGCATATGACATGATTTCACCCCTCTTTATAGCTGTGTAATATTTGTGTGTGTGTGTCTGTGTGTGCACCACATCTTCTTAATCTGCTCCTTTATGGATGGACACTTAGGTTGCTCATGTGCTACTGCAAATTATGCTACAATAAATATAGGATGCATATATCTTTTCAAATTAGTGTTTTCCTTTTCTTAGCTAAATACCCAGTAGTGGAATTATTGGATCATGTGTTATTTCTCTATTTAATTTTTTGATGAAATTCCATACTGTTTTCTACGGTGGCTGTATCCATTTACATTCCCACCAACAGGGCATGAGGGTTACTTTGTCCATATTTTCACCAACACTTGTTATTTTTTCGACTGTCATTTTAGCCATTCTTACAAGTTTAAGTTGAAATCTTATTGTGGTTTTGATACGCATTTCCTTGACGATGAATGATATTGAGTATCTTTTTATGTGTCTGCTGGCCATGTGTATGTCTTCTTTGGGAAAATGTCTATTAACTCCTTTACCCATTTTAATTGGATTATTATTACTTTTGGGGGGGTTGAGTTGAGTGAGTTCTTTATATATTTTAGATACTAAGCCCGTATTGGTTATATCATTTGCAAATATCTTCTCCTGTTCAGTGGATTGTCTTTCAATTTTGTTGGAAATTTCTTTTCCAATGGGAAAAAAAAATTTGGTGTAGTCCCAATAGTTTATTTTAGCTTTTATTTTCATTGTTAAAGGAGACATATCTAGAAAAATGTCTTTACAGCTGCTGTCAAAGAGATTACTGTATATGTTTTCTTCTAGGAATTTTATGGTTTCAGGTTTCTCATTTAGGTCTTTAGTGCATTTTGGGTTTTAGGGTATGATATTAAGGAAGTGGTTCAGTTGCATCATTTTGTATGTAGCTGTCCAGTATTCACAGTATCATTTATTGAAGAGACTGTCTTTTCCCTATTATATATTCTTACCTCCTTTGTCATAGATTAATTGACCATATGAGTATGGCTTAATTTTGAGGGTGCCTTTTCCATTCTATTAATCTGTGTGTCAGTTTTATGTGCCAGTACCATACTGTTTTGGTTAGCTTTTTAGTATATCTGAAATCTGGAATTGTGATGTTTCCAGGTTTGTTCTTCTTTCTCAATATAGCTGTGGCTATTCAGGGTCTTTTGGTCTCACACAAATTTTCTAGTATTGTGAAAAATTCTGTGGTTACATTGATAAGAATTGCACTGAATCGTCCTCAATGAGAAAAAGCTCACAGCCTTCCCGTTGAGATCAGGAACACGACAAGGATGCCCATTCTCACCACTCTTGTTCAACATAGTATTAGAAGTCCTAGCATCAGCAATCAGACAACAAAGAGAAATAAAAGGTGAAATCCAAATTGGCAATGAAGAAGTCAAACTCTCTCTCTTCGAAGATGACATGATACTTTACATGGAAAACCCAAAAGACTCCACCCCCAAACTACTAGAACTCATATAGTAATTCAGTAACGTGGCAGGATACAAAGTCAATGTACAGAAATCAGTGGCTTTCTTATACACTAACAATGAAAATACAGAAAGGGAAATTAGAGAATCTATTCCATTTACTATAGCACCAAGAACCATAAGATACCTGTGAATAAACCTAACCAAAGAGGTAAAGGATCTGTACTCGAGGAACCACAGAAAACTCATGAAAGAAATTGAAGAAGACACAAAAAGATGGAAGAGCATTCCATGCTCTTGGATCGGAAGAATAAACATTGTTAAAATGTCTATACTGCCTAGAGCAATCTATAATTTTAATGCCATTCTGATAAAAATTCCACTGGTATATTTCAAAGAGCTGGAGCAAATAATCCTAAAATATGTATGGAATCAGAAGAGACACTGAATTGCTAAGGAAATGTTGAAAAATAAAACTGGTGGCATCACGTTACCCAATTTCAAGCTTTACTACAAAGCTGTGATCACCAAGACAGCATGGTACTGGCATCAAAACAGACACATAGACCAGTGGAACAGAGTAGAGAGCCTAGATATGGACCCTCAACTCTATGGTCAAATAATCTTCGACAAAGCAGGAAAAAATATACAGTGGAAAAAAGATGGTCTCTTCAATAAATGGTGCTGGGAAAATTGGACAGCTATTTGTAGAAGAATGAAACTCGACCATTCTCTTACACTGTACACAAAGATAAACTCGAAATGGATAAAAGACCTCAACATGAGACAGGAATCCATCAGTATCCTAGAGGAGAACATAGGCAGTAACCTCTTTGATATTAGCCACAGCAACTTCTTTCAAGATATGTCTCCAAAGGCAAAGGAAACAAAAGCAAAAATGAACTTTTGGGACTTCATCAAGATCAAAAGCTTCTGCACAGCAAAGGAAACAGTCAATAAAACAAAGAGGCAACCCACGGAAAGGGAGAAGATATTTGTAAATGACAGTACAGACAAAAGGTTGATATCCAGGATCTATAAAGAACTTCTCAAACTCAACACACACAAAACAGATAATCATCCCAAAAAATGGGCAGAAGACATGAACATACACTTCTCCAATGAAGACATACAAATGGCTATCAGACACATGAAAAAATGTTCATCATCACTAGCCATCAGGGAGATTCAAATTAAAACCACATTGAGATACCACCTTACACCAGTTAGAATGGCCAAAATTAGCAGGACAGGAAACAACGTGTGTTGGAGAGGATGTGGAGAAAGGGGAACCCTCTTACACTGTTGGTGGGAATGCAAGTTGGTGCAGCCATTTTGGAGAACAGTGTGGAGATTCCTTAAGAAATTAAAAATAGAGCTTCCCTATGACCCTGCAATTGCGCTACTGGGTATTTACCCCAAAGATACAGATGTAGTGAAAAGAAGGGTCATCTATACCCCAATGTTTATAGCAGCAATGGCCACGGTCGCCAAACTGTGGAAAGAACCAAAATGCCCTTCAACGGACGAATGGATAAGGACGATGTGGTCCATATACACCATGGAGTATTATGCGTCCATCAGAAAGGATGAATACGCAACTTTTGTAGCAACATGGACGGGACTGGAAGAGATTATGCTGAGTAAAATAAGTCAAGCAGAGAGAGTCGATTATCATATGGTTTCACTTATTTGTGGAGCATAACAAATAACATGGAGGACATAAGGAGATGGAGAGAAGGGAGTTGAGGGAAATTGGAAGGGGAGGTGAACCATGAGAGACTATTGACTCTGAAAAACAACCTGAGGGTTTTGAGGCGGCGGTGGGTGGGAGGTTGGGGGAGCCAGGTGGTGGGTATTAAGGAGGGCACTTATTACATGGAGCACTGGGTGTGGTGCAAAAACAATGAATTCTGTTACGGTGAAAAGAAATAAACAACAACAACAAAAAGAATTGCATTGAATCTGGGGACACTTGGGTCACTCAGTTGATTAAGCATCTGCCTTTGGCTCAGGTGATGATCCTAAGGTCCTGGGATCAAGTCCTGGATCAGGCTTCTTGCTCAATAGGGAACCTGCTTCTTCATTTGCCTGCCACTTCCCCTGCTTGTGTTCTCTCACTCTCTCTGATTAAAAAAAAAAGGATTGCATTGAATCTGAAGATGACTCTGTGTAGTGTAGACATTTGAACAATCCAAGTTAAGAATTTAACTAAGTTGTTCAATTAAAGAATTTAGAAATCAAATTAATTCTTTCAATCTAATACCATTTATTTATGTCCTCTTCAATTTGTTAATCAATGTTTTATAGTTTTAAGAATATAGGTATTTTACCTCTTGGTTAAGTTTACTCCTAGGTATTCTTTTTAGTGTAGTTGTAAATGGATTGTTTTCTTAATTTCTCTTCCTGCCTCTTCATTATTAGTGTATAGAAATGCTACCAATTTCTGTATGTTATTTTCGTATTCTGCAACTTTACTGAATGCGTTTGTCACCTTTATTAGTTTTTTAATGGAGTCTTTAGGATTTTCTGTGTATAGTATCATGTCATCTGCAAATAGTGTAAGTCCTACTTCTTTCTTATCAATTTGGATGCCTTGTATTTCTTTTTCTTGTCTGATTGCTGTAGCTATGACTTCCAGTACTATGTTGAATAAGAGTTCTGAGAGTGGGCATCTTTGTTTTGTTTCTGACGTTAGAAGAAAAGCTCTGTTTTCCACCATTAAGTAAGAATTTAGAGGTGGGTTTTTTATATATGGCCTTTATTATGTTGAGGTATGTTCCCTCTAATCTCACATTGTTGAGAGTCTATCATGAAGAGATGTTGAATTTCATCAAATGCTTATTCTGTACCTATTGATATGATAACCTGATTTTATCCTTTTGTTGATGTATCACATTAACTCTTATCTAAATGTTTGGAGAATTCGTCGGTGAAACCATCTGGCCCCAGACTTTTATTTTTTGATAATTTCTTGATTATTGATTCAATTTGATTACTAACAATTGATCTCTTCAAATTTCATTATTTTTTCCTGACTCAATTTTGGAAGATTGTATTTTTCTAAGAATTTATCTATTTTCTAGGTTTTCCAATTTGTTGGCATGTAATTTTCCATAGTATTATCATAATTTGTGTTTCTGTGGTATCAGTTGTTACTTCTCTTTCATTTTTGCTTTAATTATTTAGGTTGTTTCTTTTTTTATTGAAGAGTCTGCCTAAGAATTTATCAATTTTGTTTACCTTTTCAAAGAAACAGCCTCTGGTTTGATTGATTCATTTCTGTTGTTTTTTAGTCTCTATGTCATTTACATCTATTCTGATCTTTATTATTTCCTTCCTTCTACTCACTTTGGGCTTTGTTCTTTTTTTGCTGTTTTAGTTGTAAAGTTGATTTTTTAATTTTATTATTATTTTTTAAAGATTTTATTTATTTATTTGACAGACAGAGATCACAAGTAGGCAAGAGAGGCAGGCAGGGAGAGAGAGGAGGAAGCAGGCTCTCCGAGGAGCAGAGGACCCTGGGATCATGACCTAAGCCGAAAGCAGAGGCTTTAACCCACTGAGCCACCCAGGGGCCCAAGTTGATTTTTTTATTTGAGCTTTTTCTTTTTTCTTGAGGTAGGCCTCTATAGCCATATATTTTTCTCTTAGAACTGCTTTTGCTGCATCCCAAAGATTTTGGACCATTGAGTTTTCATTTTCACTCATCTTCATGTATTTTTTAAAAATTCTTGTTTAATTGATTTACTGACTAATTGGTTGCTTAGTATTGTGTTATTTAGTCTCCATGTAGTTGTGTTTTTTATAGTTTTTTCCTTGTGATTGATTTCTATTTTGATTTCTACTGTTGTAACTAGAATAGGTGCATGGTATGCTTTAAATCTCTAAAAGTTTAGTGGTGCCTGGGTGGCTCAGTTGGTTGAGCATCTGACTCTTGGTTTTGGCTCAGGTCATGATCTCTGGGTCATGAGATTGAGCCCTGCATTCTCTCCCTGTCCCTCTGTTCCTCCCCCCACTTACACACACTATCCTGCTAAAATAGTGTTTGCATATATACTTTTTCTCAATAAATTATAAGAAAGGCACCTATAAATTGTACATTTATCTAAATAAATCAAATCTACCAAATTTAAAAGAAAGTGAATCTTCAAAACTTTATTGAGGCTTGTTTTATGGCCTAACATATGACCTATCTTGGAGAATGTTCCAAGTGCACTTGAAAATTGCATTTTGTTGATTTTGGATGGAATGTTTGTGTGTGTATATATATATATGTGTATATATTTGTGTATATGTATGTATATGTGTGTATATATGTATATATATGTATATATATGTATATGTGTGTATATGTATATGTGTATATGTATGATATATATATACACACACATATATATTATGTTCTTGTGGTCCAACATGCATTCAAAGAGATCATTTCTTGTGGATTTTCTACCTACATGGTCTATCCATTGATGTAAGTAGGTTTGTAAAGTCCCCTCCTATTACTGGATTACCATCAATTTCTCTCTTTATGTCTGTTAATATTTGCTTTATGTATTTAGGTGCTCCAGTGTTGGGTGGGTAGATATTTATAATTGTTATATCCTCTTGTTAGATTGATTCCTTTATCATTATGTAATGCCCTTTGTCTCTAATTACAGTCTGTTTTAAAGTCTATTTTAAAGTCTATTTTGTGTGATATAAGTATTGCTGCCCCAGCTTTTTTCTACTTCAGTATGTATAATAAATGTTTTCTCATCCCTTTAGTTTTAGTTTATATGTGTCTTTAAGTCTAAAGTGAGTCTTATGTAGGCAGCATATAGATGGACATTTTTTTCTAATCCCTTCAGTCATCCTATGTTTTGGAACATTTAGGCCACTTACATTTAAATTAATTATTTTGGGGGGGATAATGTGCACAGACTAATGTAATTATTGATAGGTATGTACTAATTGCCATTCTGTTATTTCTTTTGTGGTTGTTTTTGTAGTTCCTCTCCATACTTTCTGCTCTTGCTCTTTTTGTGACTGATGAGCTTCTATAGTGTTAAGTTGGCTTTCTTTCTCTTTATTTTTTGTGTGTCTATCACAACTTTTACTTCTGTGGTTACCAGGAATTAAATTGCCATTTAAGTTCCAACACATTCTAATATAATTTATCTTAATATTCTCTTATATTCATTACTTTCTTTTTTCTTCCTCCTCCATGTTTTATGTATATACTGTCATATTTTATATCTTTTTATTCATAGTTTTCTCACATCTAATTGTGGCCATTCTTTTCCACTTAAAGAAGACCCTTTAACATTTCCTGTATAGCTGGTTTAGTGATCATAAGCTCCTTTATCTTTTGTTTGTGTAGAAAACTCTTTATTTATCTTTCAAATCTGAATGATAATCTTGTTGTTTAGCATATTCTTGTAGGTTTTTTTCCTTTTAGCACTTTGAATATATCATGCTACTCCCTTCTGGCTTGCAGAGTTTCTGCTGAAAAATCAGCTGATAGCCTTATAGGGTTTCCCTTGTAGGTAACTCATCTATTTCTGCTTTAAAAATTCTCTTTTTATGGGGCGCCTGGGTGGCTCAGTGGGTTAAGCCGCTGCCTTCGGCTCAGGTCATGATCTCAGGGTCCTGGGATCAAGTTCCGCATTGGGCGCTCTGCACAGCAGGGAGCCTGCTTCCCTCTCTCTCTCTCTCTGCCTGCCTCTCTGTCTACTGTGATCTCTGTCAAATAAATAAATAAAATCTTTAAAAAAGAAAAGATAAAAAAAATTCTCTTTTTATATTTAATCTTGGACATTTAATTATTATGTGTTATGTTATGGACCTCCTGGGGTTCAGCTTCTTTGAGGCTCTTTGTACTTCTTGAACTAGGATGTCTATTTCCTTTCCTAGTTTAGGGAAGTTTTTGCTATTTATTTCTTCAAGTAAGTTTTCTGCTCCTTTCTCTCTCATTCTGAGACCTTTATAATGCACATGTTTATTTGCTTGATGTTGTCCAAGGGATTTTTTTATTGAGACTTACTGAATATAATTTTATTTTCTTTTCTATTTTCTTTTATTAATTATTTTTAAAATTTTCTTTATATTCAGTTATCCAACATACAGTAAATCATAATTTTTTGTTGTAGTATTCAATGATTCATTAGTTGTGTATAACTCCCAGTGCTCCAAGGGACTCTTAACGTAGCCTCAATTTTTAAACATTCTTTTCCTTTCTCCTTGTTTTTCTTTTTTAATATTCAGCTTGGTTGTTCCCATCACTGTCTTCCAGATCACTGATATGTTCTTCTGCATCTGCTAATCTTCTGCTGATGGCCTCTACTATTTTTTATTTCAGTTATTGTATTATGCAACTCTAATTGGTTCTTCTTCATATTTTCTGTCACTTCATTGAAGATCTCATTGTGTTCATCCATTCTTTGCTCTAGCCTGGTGAGCATCTTTCCAATCATTACTTATATTCTTTATCAGCCGTATTTCTTATCTCTTTTCAGTTCATTCTCTGTAGCTTTTTTTCTTATTCTTTCTTTTGAAGCATATTCCTCTGTCTCCCTAGTTTGCTCAATGTTCTGTGTTTCTGTGGTTAGGTGGAATAGCTGCTTCTTGAAAACTTGAAGGAATGGTCTCATGTATGGTTGTCCCCTTTGTAGACCTATTTGTGTTGGTGACTTTTTCTGGCTGACTACTGGAGCTGTGGTTGGTGTGGATTGGGATCCTCAGCTCTCCACACAGTGAGTGCCTTGGCAGATTGCTAGAGCTAAAGTGGATGCAAGATGGGGTGTCCTGAGGCTCTATCCATAGAAAGCACTTAGGAAGGAGAGCTGAAGTAGTGTTATCTGGGGTGTCCTGGGACTCTCTACAGAGGGTTTCCTGACAGGGTGGTTAGAACTGAGGTGATGTGTGGACCAGGTGATGTGCAGGACTCTCCACACTGAGAGCAACCTGGTAGGACTGATGAAGCTGAAGTTGTTGTAAGCCAAGGTATTCCAGGGTGCTTAGTGCAGGGTATCCTGGCTGGATGACTGGAGCTAAGGCTATGGGCAGGAGTATTCTGGGGACCTCTGTGCAGGGGGTCCCCTGTCTAGGTGGCTGGAACTGATGCAAGCACAGGCTTGGGGTTGCCAGGGTGCTTCATGCAGTGGGCACTTTAGGCAAGGAAGCTGGATCGTCCAGGAGGTTCTGCAATGTTTTGCCCTGAGGGTGCCCTATTAAGCCACCTGGAGCTGAAGTAGGGTGGGCCTGGATATTCACAGCTGTGTCACATTGCCATGATGGCTGGAGCTGTGGTCAGCACTGATCAGGAGTGTTCTGGTGTGTGTTGCTTTATGGCTGCCCTGGTGAGATTGCCAGGGCTGGTGTGGTGTAGGGGTCTGGAGCTCACTGAGGAGTCAGGCTAGTTAAGATGTTTAGACTGTGCACTGTTTGTGCTTTCAAGGTGGGGAATGGAGTGTAGACCATGTCCATCAACCCCTCCCACCCAGAGACTGGTTCAGAAGCCCCCTACCCTGACACTGTTTGGCAGAGGTCTAGGACTGGCTTTTTTTATATGCTAGTTGTTCTTCCATTTATTTATTTATTTTAAAGATTTTATTTATTTATTTGACAGGGATCACAAGTAGGCAGAGCAGCAGCAGAGAGAGAGGGGGAGGCAGGCTCCCTGCTGAGCAGAGAGCCCAATGCAGGGCCCCATCCCAGGACCCTGAGATCATGACCTGAGCCGAAGGCAGAGAACCTTAGCCCACTGAGCCTCCTAGGTGCCCCACTGGTTGTTCTTTTAAACCATCGCTTTTCTTTTGTGCCCCTGGGTGACCAAGGCTGGTTTGGGCTATGGGACCTAGGGCTCATTGAGGCGGTAGGTTGGCTAATGTGTGTGGTCTCTGCTCCTGTTCAATTTATTAAGGTGGGGGTTAGTGTAAACTGTGTCTGCCAGCCCCTCCCACTTGGAGAGCATTCCCACAGCTCTCCTCTCCATTTCGCAAAATTCTAGGGCTGTCCTTTTTATATGCTAGTTGTTCTTTTAAATCACAGCTTTATTTCTGTGCCCCAGCATGAGCAGGGCTGGTGTGGGCTAGTGAATCTGGGGCTCACCAGAGTGCCAAGCTGGTTATGGCATCCTGATCCTACTCTGCTCTGTGCTTTCAAGGTGAAGGGGGAGAATAAACCATGTCGCATTCCAGTCCCTCTGAACCAGACAGAATTCACTCAGATCCATCAGTACCTGGCAGTTTTAAACCTGGGTCTTTCATATGCTAGTTTGCTCTTTTAAACCATGGCTTCCCCACCACCCCCCCGCCCCGCCCAACCCTCACCGTGCATAGGACAGGGGAATCTCTTCCTAGTCTTTCAGTACTATCCCTACCCACTGCAGGCTGGAGATTCCCTTTGTTACCTTGTCTCTGTCTCCTCTTTTATATCTTTTATTGTACAGAAGCTATTCAGTTAGCCCAAAGTTCCTCAAGAGGAATTGCTCTATACATAGGGGTCTGTTCTATACATTTGGTGTGTTCCATGAAGGAAGTAAGTTTGGAATCTTCATTCATCACCATCGTGGACTAGAAGTCTCCTAACAAATACTTTCTGTCCATACTGTTTACAGAAGAAATGCTACTGGAGTCTTATCCTACTTGTACTTTATATTACATCCTAATCACAGAACATGTAGAAGGTGGAAAACCTTTACTTTTATTTGGGGGACCTGAGAGTAGAAGGTATCTGAGCTTTGCTCTCAGGGTTAGAGTCTAATAGAGGTGGGAAAACCCACATAGATTTTTACTGTTGAGCATAGCTGGAAAGTGGAGGTGTTGACAGTATAATGGGGACTCCCAAGCTTCAGCCAGGCATAGGTATGGAAGAAGGTGCTGGAAAACTAAAGGAACAAAATGACAGAAACAAGAGCACTCTTCCTGGGGACCCACATGTGCTACCAATGGACTTGTCCACAAACATGACTGTGGACAGAAGATTTGAATATTAGATAGTTACTCTCCCTGTCCCATAGAATTCCTATGTCTTTGTCATATGCTTTGGTACCATCTAAGAGCCACAGAACTTAGGTAGAATCATGGGAAGAAGCAAGGCAGATCATAAATTAACCCTGAGATTAAGTTTCTGTTGTCCTGGAAGATGATAGCTAAAAAGAAAAATTAAACTGAGTCATGGAAATAATGGAGAAAATGATTTTTAGGTATACCTGCATTTATAGACAAATATATATGTTTCTGTAGCATTAATTATAGGAATCCCAACTCAAATGAACCTGGACAATAACAGATCAAACCCTCTTCTTGTTATAAGCAGATTTATTTTCAGCAATCAGGATTATCTGTTCATTAAATAGTGTTAATAGGAATTTTATCAGTATTGTAGTTTTGCTTTATATTTGTTTTGTTTTTATGCTATTGAAAAGCTATAAGAATTATACCCAATTCTAGGGGTGCCTGGGTGACTCAGTTGGTTAAGCATCTGCCTTCGGCTCAGGTCATGATCTCAGGATCCTGGGACGGAGCTCCACGTTGGGCTCTCTGCTCAGCAGGGAGCCTGCTTCTCCCTCTGCCTCTGCCTGCCACTTGCCTGCTTATTCTCTCTCTCTCTCTCTCTCTCTGTCAAATACATAAATAAAACTTGGGGAAAAAACTGAGGGTTTCAGAGGGGATGGGGTAACAGGGTGATGGGTAGTAAGGAGGGCATGTGCTGTGATGAGCACTGGGTGTTATACGCAACCAATGATTAACTGAACACTACTTCTAAAACTAATGATGTATCATACAATAGCTAACTGGACATAATAAAAAAAAAGTACACCAATTTTATGTTTTTGCATGTTGAGTATCATACAAATCACATCAACATTTTAACTCACTAGAATATTTTTTATTTGAAAGGGGCCCAGAATTTTTATATTTGAGAAACTCTGTTCTGAACAAAGATGGCAAAAAATCTAAGAATATGAAAATAAGATTTTGACATTGTTTTTCCAGTTGACCAGAAATTGACCACTTTTTACTCTGCAAAACAATTCCAGTTAATTATAGAAGCTAATTTAAGATGGAGAAGGTTATGTATTTATTCTGGATCAGGATTTTTAAGTCCATATTGAGCACTTACTGGGATTCAGAACTTGTGCTAGAAATACAAAGATAAATAAAACATGGCTCCTGCATTCAAGTAGGATCTTCAGCTATAGGGAAATAGGCATATACAATTAAGTGAATAAGATAATACTGATCTTGGCATTTGAACAATATTGTAATGAGAACACAGCCATATTCTTCTCTTTGCAAATGTGGAATGTTGCAAAAAATGGATACAAATTTATCTCCTCTTTGTGTCCATGCCCTTGCAGTTCATGCAGAAGTGCAGTTTATTCTTCTATGCCTTCAACTTGGGCTGATTCTGTGACTTGCTTTGGTCAATAGAATGTATTAGCAGGGACAGTGTATCAGTTCTGAGCTTAGGCTACAGGAGCCAGTTGTACTTCCACTCTCATTTTTGGAATCTTGCTGTCACCATGGGAACAAGCCTGGGACAGCCTTTTGGAGTATGAGAGACTATATGGAACAGAGGCAAGCTCTCCCAGCTAAGGATCCACTAGACTAGCCTGCCAATAGCTAAGCACAGACCCACAAGGTAACACCTGACCTAGAGATCCAAGGGAGTGGTTTCTACAGAAAGAAAAGAATGGGAAGGGCAGGATGTTTCAGACAGAGGAGGAAGCCTAAACAAGGCACGGGGGCCTAGTGTTCGTGGTGTTCTGGGAATAACCAACGCCATAGTTGGACTCAAGAAGAGTTTAAACCAAAAAATACAGAAAGTTGAGGACAAGATGGTGAAAGTATGGGAAGAGAAACCTTTATAAGAGGTGGCAATAATGAAACATTGTCAAAAATGTCAGAGAAATAAGAGAGGCTTGTGAAAGGGTAGCTTTGCAGCAGTATGGTCAACAGTGATCAGTGAGATCAGGTAAGGTGAGAATAGGAAAACATTTATTTGATTTGGCAGTGCTGAGAAAGACATTGGTGAATTCTAAAGAGTGTGTTTTTGTTTTTATTTTTGTTTTGGTGGAACTGCCAAGTCCTCTCCTGTCAGCTGGAAAATTGTCTTACAGAAAACAAAAAATAGTTAAAACAAGCTCTAGCTTATTATCACATCAGCAAGCTCAGATAAGCATCTCCAGTGTGTGTGAATCCTTGGGTTTGCATGCAGGGTAATCTCACACTCTATCCCAGCTAAATGCAGTTTGTCATTTCTTTCCTGCTGATTATGCAGGTGTACATTTTTCCTTCTTCATAATGAGGATGTATTGGCTGTGAGCTTTGGAAGATGGAGTTTGTTTCTTATTTCTTGATATTCCTATTAAGTATCTCTTCACAACTTCAGATGCCTGAGATCATTACAGTCTCTGGGCTATACCATTGGAGCTTTGGGAACATATCTATGTCAATAATTTTCAGTATGTGGAATTAGAATAAGCACCAATTTTCTGCAGAATTAAGGTAATAGAAAAATATTAAAACTGGGGGAAAATCTGAGAACAGGACAGTAAAGATATGGAAATCTGTCTTCTACAAGGTATTATTTCTAAAAAACAAAAAAATTGATCCTGTGGTTTCCCCCAACCACTGACTCCTTGTAGCTACAAAATGAAGTCCAATGTCTCCTCCTTTCTCTCTTAATGCATTCAATTCAATCCCCAACATTTACCATTTCAGTTGTTTCTGGACCCCCTGAGTGCTAGGAGAAGATAACCTTCCTGTTCCTACCGTTAGCGTCTCTGTGGCAAGCCACACCTCAGCACTTCATTTTACTGGCTTCTGGAATTTTGGACTAAGGGCAGATCACAAACTGTTTGGCACCCAGGACTGCACAAAGACTTGTCTGAGCCTGGATGTTTTGGGACATACATTACACCAACTCCCCAACACTCTTCCTGCCATTGAAATCACATTAATAGCACTGGTATGAGTGTACGTGTACACATGGGTGTCAGTTCCTTATTTGTTACTCAGAATGACCCCACCTTCGTGGGAGACTTATTTACTAATCTGGAAAAGCAGGGTTCTTTAGGACACTTCTCCAGGAACAGAGGAGGTGGAGGGTGTCATTCCCTACCCCACCCCCAGCCTAGACACACAGACACCTACAGGAATGAGCACAGTGCCAACCTTCTCCACCTACACTGCTAACAGTGTGTCCTACCTGCTGCATTCTCCTGCACACGTGACCTATCCAGCCGGGCCTTGGCTTCAGGTCTCATCCCACAGCAGATGCCTCCCTGCATTCTTCTGCAGATCTGCCCCTCCGGCACTATGGCAACAGTTTTCTAAAGTGGATCCAGGGGCGCCTGGGTGGCTCAGTGGGTTAAAGCCTCTGCCTTCGGCTCAGGTCATGATCTCAGGGTCCTGGGATCCAGCCCCGCATTAGGGTCTCTGCTCAGCAGGAAGCCTGCTTCCCCTTCTTTCTCTGCCTGCCTCTATGCCTGCTTGTGATCTCTCTTGCTGTCAAATAAAATAATAATAAATAAATAAAAAAATAATAATAAAGTGGATCCAGGTCCCTCCCAAAAGAGACCTGCGTCAACCTTGCTACCCCTGTGTGCACCACCCGTGTTCACCTGTAAAACTACTACTTCCTATATGCTCTTGTTAGAGCCTATCTAAAGTGAAGCCACAAACCTGGCAGTGTGCAAACAGCTCTGACAGGGAGAGCATCACTCCGAAGTGACTGCTGCCCTGGGGAGAGGGGAAGACAATCACACCCAAGAGTCCAACCACAACCCCAGCAGTGGACTGGGGCAGACATCTGGTCTGACTGCAGGCCCCACCTACCAAGAAATCTCAGGAAACAACACAGGGAAAGCATCCTTTAGGTCAGTGCTACTGGATTCTGGCAAGTCCCTGGTCTGACTCAACTCAAGTCCTAGGTGGCCCCACTCTGGCCCACTAACATCATAGGGACCAAACCCTGCTCATAACAGGCAAAGAGAGCCATTGCAGATGACTGGACTGAAGTCAAAATTGGCTCACTGTTACAAAGAGAAGTTAGGAAAGCTTTGAGAACATTCTTAGATTCACTACTCTTGGTAATGCCATATCTTGAAAATGCAGAAATATGGAATTTTGGCTGAAGTATGACTCTTGATGCTTTTAAATATTCAGCTTGTATAAATCACAGTCACTGGCTAATATGTAAGTGCTTCTTATGTGCTCTTATGAATGTTCCCGCTGACTGCTCCTGAAAAGGAATGCTATATTCATAAAAGTTGGACCTTTAATAAATCATTCAAGTATGAAATAAAATGCCATGATTCTACAGATTCCAGACTTGCATTTAATTTACAGTTTATAGACTTTTCTATGATTTTTCATTATGCAGGTTTTTGGAAGTTTAAATAAATAATAAAGTTATTAGTATTGCATATAATTACACTCATAAGTCTTTTAGAGAATCTGTAGTAGAGCTGAATCATATGTAATTCAATACCTTCTCAGCCAAGGGGATAAAAGATTCAAGAAGTAGAAATAACAATTTAGGAGGACAAAAGATGTATTCCCTCGTTGACTTAAATTCTATAAAGTGACAGTGATTTTAAAATACTGCTTCTGCTTTTGGCTGCAAGGACCCCTAGATTGTGAAAAACATTGTTGAAATTCTTTTTTAAACTTCTTCCCCTGTTACCAGGTGTCTTTCAACCTCTTCACTAGGGAACCAAAGGATTTTCAGGGGATAATTTTGAGCATATGCAATCTTCTCTTTGTTCTAATAGCTAATACCTGGATAACATGTGCACCCACTGTATGGGCGACCATAAGAATAAAAAGAACTCATGTGAAGATCAGAGTGTTTTGTTACCCTTTAACATTTCCTTAGAAAATAACCAAGTCTCTGAATTACAGAAATCCTAGAAAACTGTAACAGAAGCTTTATATTCTGCAACCAAGCAAGCACTTTGTGTAACACATTAATTCCTCCCTCTTGCTACTACTTTTAGGCAGGTGATAGTTTTTACTTTAATTACATAAGCTATTACAATTTTAATGTTCACCAAAAGAGTGTGAATTTGTCAGAAGTTAAGATAGACAAACTGCAGAATATTTGAAGAATATATGCTTAAAGTTCTTATTTTTAATTTCTGATAAGACCATTAGTGATAATCAGTTAAAGATTCATATAAAAATATCCTACATCCCATGAACAATGTGCATAGGGTTCCTTTTTTTAAAAGATTTTATTTATTTATTTTGACAGAGATTACAAGTAGGCAAGAGAGGCAGGCAGGGAGAGAGAGGAGGAAGCAGGCTCTCCGCGGAGCAGAGAGCCCGATGTGGGGCTCGATCCCAGGACCCTGGGATCATGACCTGAGCCGAAAGCAGAGGCTTTAACCCACTGAGCCACCCAGGCGCCCCTGTGCATAGGGTTCCACTTCCCATTTGATTCATATTTAATTTGTTGACTATTATGTGGCTAGCACTTTTACAACATTTTTTACACATCACAACAACACATTTTACAAATATTTACTCAGAAAATAAATGAAATATGTTGTATTAGGAATTTGTCAGTGTTTTTTCTTTCCACTACTTCTTTGGCAAAATTAGGCTTACAAGTAATACAGAGACTGAAGACCAGTGAGTGAGTGGGCAGTGAACATTCTACCATCATTTCTGTAATTTCTGTACCAAAACACTCTTGGATATGTAAAGAGCTCTCTTTACAAAGTATGTGGATCGGTAGATCTGCAAAAGGAAACACTCTAGTCATAAAGATAAGCTGCTCACTGAGAGATGGAAGTAAGTGTGGCAGATGGAGAATGATGAAATTAATGTGGAAACTTGGGGCTTTTAGAGGAGGTCCAGAAATTATGAGGGAGGGCTGTATTAATTGTCTATATAGAAGCAGGAAAACAAAAAGAAGCCACTATTGGATCTCTGTACTGGACTATAAAAAGGAAAGAGAAAATTAGGAAAAGGAGCCCCCCAATGTAGGGTATTAAGAGAGAGGGCTGTTTCAAATTGAGTGGGAACTGTGGTTAGAAGTATGCTTTACTAGGGCTCTGGTTACAATTAAGAATGAACTAAGTGTTGCTAAAATCCTAAAACTCCTGATGGACAAACTAAACAGATAATCCATTTAAGGAGAAATATAAATCATGCACTACATATAAAAATGTTTAACTTGTAGAAGCCATTCATGCTTTTAATTAAAATTTTTATTTTTGCTTCCAGGTACAAGGTAGAATTGTATGTTGGGCATGGGCATATAATGTGCTTTGGGCAATGAAGCATGAGTGAAATGATGTACGTCACTTGCAGAAAGAAGAAGAGTAGTAGGAAATGAAGCAAAGAGGTAGTGAATGCTCACATAACATAGGATTATGGGCCATTGTAAGGCCTTAACTTTTATTTCCTCTGAAGGAATTGGGGAGCCATTGGAAAGTTTGGGCTAAGGAGTGGCATGATGTAATACGTGTGTAATAGCATCACATGTGTTGAAAAGAAATTATACGGAGCAAGGGAAGAAGTAGGTTAGTAGGGAGGCTGCTGTACTAATTCAGGTAAAAGATGATGGCAGGCTGGACTGAGGTGGTGAGAAATGGCTAAACTCATTGATACGAGAAAATGGACATACACTGCACTTAAATGTTAATGTTTGGGGGCTTGGAACCATCATTGTATGTATTTTTTATTTTCATTGAACTCCTAAATTTTGCACATTATGCTAGAAACTGGGGACAGAAGGAAATTATCTGAGGGAGAAAGAAGCTCAGTAGATGTACTTATGAATTTAATTTCTATTTTGTGATGACACAATTTCAAAGTAATTTTTTTCAGAATAAAATTCATTCAGTACAGTATTAATACAAACAAAAATCACTGACTCAGAAAAGAAAAATAATTACAATGTGAAATAAGTATAATTTTTGAGCAAGACATTAGGGTTTGAGTTACTTAGGTGATTCTTTGCTTTTAGTTTCTGTTTATTGTTTTTAAATAATTTTTTCAGTATAGTTGAAACACAATGTTGCATTAATTTCAGAATACAGCGTTGTGATTTGAGACGTATATGCTGTGCTTGCCACAGGTATACCTGTGTCTGTCACCTGCAACAGTATTACAATATTATTGACTATATTCTTTATGCTGTGCCTTTTACTCCTGCGACTTATTCATTCCATCACTGGAAGCCTATATCTCCCTCTCTCCTTCCCTCATTTTTCCCATCTCCTCACCCCCTCTTCTCTGGCAACCATCAGTTGGTTTCCTGTATCTGTAGGTCTGACTCTGCTTTTATTTACTCCTTTTTTTTTTTTTTTAGGTTCCACATGAGTGAAATCATATGGTATTTATTTGTCTCTGTCAGCCTGGCTTATTTCACTTTGCATAATACCCCCTAGGTTCATGCATGTTGCAGATGGAAAGATCTCCTATTCCATTGTGTGTGTGTATACCATGTCTTTCTTAACCGTTTGCCTTTTGATGGACACCCAAGTTACTGCCATATCTTAGCTATGGTAAATGACACTTTTATATCTTAGTTATTGTTAATAATGCTTCCATAAATATAAGAGAGCACATATATTTTTAAAATTAGTGTTTTTTGTTTTCTTTGGGTAAATACTCAATGGTGGATCTATTACATCATATGATACTTCTATTTTTAACTTATTGAGGAATATTCAGAAGATTTTCCACCAAGGCTGTACCACATTAAATTCCTACCAACAGTGAATGAGGTTTCCCTGTTCTCCACATTATTAACAATACTTGCTATTTCTTGTTTTTTAAAAATTATTATTATTATAGTCATTCTAACAGGTGTAAGATGATACCTCACTGTGGTTTTGATTGGAATTTCTCTATTAGTGATTTTAAGCATCTTTTCTTGTGTTTGCTGGCTATCTGTATGTCTTCTTGGGAAAAATGTCCTTGGAAAAATGTTTTTTTTTAACTTAATTTTATTTTTTTAGCATTCCAAGATTCATTGTTTATGCACCACACCCAGTGCAATACGTGCCCTCCTTTTACCCACCACCAGACTCATCCAACCCCCCACCCCCTTCCTTCCAAAACCCTCAGTTTGTTTCTTAGAGTCTACAGTCTCTCATGGTTCGTCTCCCTCTCCGATTTATCCCAATTCACTTTTCCATTCCATCGCCTAATGTCCTCTATGTTATTCCTTATGCTCCTCAAGTATGGTCCATATATAAAATGGAATATTATGCCTCCATCAGAAAGGATGAATACCCAACTTTTGTATCAATATGGACAGGACTGGAGGAGATTAAGCTGAGTGAAATAAGTGAAGTAGAGAAAGTCAATTATCAAATGTATGTTCTTTTGCAAAATGGTCCTAAGCCCCTTTTAAAAAAAATTGCATTGGATTTTTGGTGTTAAATTATGTGAAGTTCTTTATAGATTTTGGATATTAATCCCTTATCAAATATATCATATGCAAGTATTCTTATCGGTGAAGGCTGCCTTTTTATTTTGTTGACCTTTTGTTTGCTGTGTAAAAGTTCTTTATTTTGATGTAGTCCTAATTGTCTATTTTCTCTCATTTCCCTGACCTAAGAGACGTATCTAGTAAATGTTGCTCTAGCTGATATCAGAAAAATTAATGCCTGTGCTGTCTTCTGGGATTTGTGTGGGTTCCAGTCTCATGTTTAGGTGCTCAATCCATTTTGAGTTATTTTATACATGGCATTAGAAAGTAGTACAGTTTCATTCTTTTACAGTGTAGTTGTGATGTGCTCCCAGCATCATTTTTTGATGAGACTATCTTTTTTCTTAAAGATTTTATTTATTTATTTGAGAGAGAAAGAGAAAATGAGAGAGAGAGAGAGAATGGGTAGGGAGAGGAGCACAGGGAGAAGATTTGCCGTTGAGCAGGGAGCCTGATGTGGTACTCAATCCTAGGACTCTGAGCTTAAACAACTGAGCCACCCAGGGCCTGCAACTTTTCCCTCATTTCCCTCAATTCCCCAGTTTTCTCTATCTTTCCCTGGCAACTGACTATCTTGCCTCGTTTGTCATAGATCAACATTCCAAATACATTCTACCAGGTCAGCATTGGTTTGGTTTATTTCTGGGTTCTCTATTCTGTTCTACTATGTATGTGTCTGTTTTTGGGCCAGTGCCATACTGTTTTTTTTTTTTAAGATTTTATTTATTTGACAGACAGAGATCACAAGTAGGCAGAGAGGCAGGCAGAGAGAGAGGAGGAAGCAGACTCCCTGCTGAGCAGAGAGCCCGATTCGGGGCTCGATCCCAGGACCCTGAGATCATGACCTGAGCCAAAGGCAGAGGCTTAACCCACTGAGCCACCCAGGTGCCCCTGCCATACTGTTTTGATTACTACAGATTTGTAGTATATCTTGAAATGTGCACTTATGGCCTCTAGCTTTGTCCTTTGCTCTTGGGATTGCTTTGTTTATTTGGGGTCTTTTGTAGTTGCATACAAATTTTAGGATTGTTTGTTGTAGTTATGTGGACTAGATATGTTCTAGTTATATGGACAACATAAATGTTGTGGTTATTTTAAATAGGCATTATATTAAATCTGTAGATGACTTTGGGTAGCATGGACATTTTAACAATATTGGTTCTTTCAGTCCATGAGCACGGATTTTTTTTTTCCATTTGCTTGTTTATCTTTAATTTCTTCTATCAACATTTTATAGGTTTTGGAACATAGGTCTTTTATCTCCTTGGTTAAATTTATTCTTAAGGTATTTTTATTCTTTTTGGTTTAATTGTAAATATAATTATTTTCTTAATTTATCTTTCTGGTACTTCCTTAATAGTGTATGGAAACACTACTCATTTCCATATATTAGTTTTGTATACTGCAACTTTATTGAATTCATTTATTCTAGTAGTTTATTGATGGAGTCTTTAGGATTTCCTATATATAGTGTCATGTCATCTGCAAATAGCTGCAGGTTAACTACTTCTTTACCAACACAGATTTCTTTTCTTTCTTTTTCTTATCTGGTGCCATGGCTAGGACTTGCAATATTATCTTACATAGTAGTGAGAGTGGATATCTTTATCTTGTTCCTGAACTTACAGGAAAAGCTCTCAGTTGGTTTTTTTTTTTTTTTTCACCACAAAGCTGTTAATTGTGGGTTTTTTCACATATGGCCTTTGTTATGTTAAGGTATGTTTCCTTTATATCCATTTTGTTGAGAGTTTTTTCATGAACAAATGTTGAATTTTGTTAATTGCTTTTTCTGCATCTATTGAGATGATCACATGATTTTCATCCTTCATTTTGTAGCTATGTTGTATCACTTTGATATGCAAATACTGAACCACCCTTTTATCTCTGGGATAAATCCCACTTGATTGTGGTGAACATCCTTTTAATGCATTGTTGAATGTAGTTTGGTAATACTGTGTTGAGGATTTTTTCATCTATCTTATTAGGGATATTGGCCTATAGTTTTCTTTTTATGTGGTGTCTCTGTCTTGTCTTGGATTTTTGTTTGTTGGAAGGTTTCTTTTTTCAAATTTATTTTTTAAATTATGTTACTGATTCAATTATATCAGTAGTACTTGATCTGTTCAGATTTTCTATTTTTTTTTCCTGATTCAGTTTTGGAAGATTGTACGTTCCTAGGAATTTATGTTTCTACTATGTTGTCCAATTTTTTGACATACAATTTTCCATAGTATTCTAATTATTGTATTTCTGTGATGTCAGTTTTTACTTCTCCTTTCTCATTTCTGATTTTATTTAGGTCCTTTTTCTTTTCTACTTGATGAGTCTGGCTAAGGGTTTATCACATTAGTTTAACTTTTCAAAGCACTAACTCTTGGTTTGATTATTGTTTTTTATTTTTTGTTTCTATCATTTATTTCTGCTCTAAGCTTTATTATTTCTTTTCTTCTACTCATCTTGGGGGTCTTGATATTTGTTTGCTCTTCTTTTTCTAATTACTTTAGGTATTAGATTGTTTATCTGAGGTTTTTTTGGTGTCTTGAGGTAGGAGTATATTACTGTATATTACCCTCTAAGAGCTGCTTTTGCCTCATCACAAAGATTCTGGACCACTGTCTTTTCATCTCATTGTATTTTTGAATTTCTTTGATTTCCCCAATGACCTAATGGATGCTTAGTATTATGTTATTTAGTCACCAAGTGTTTGCGTTCTTTCTTTTTTTCTTGTGTTTGATTTTGAATTTTATACCATTGTGCTCAGAATAAATGCAAGGTATAATTTAAATCTTCAAAAATTTCCTTAGGATTGTTTTGTGGCCTACCATGTGATTTATTCTGGAGAGTGTTCCAAGTGCACTTGAAAAGAATATGTAATCTGTTGTTCTCAGATGGAATGTTCTACATACATCTGTTATGGCCATCTGGTACAGTGTGTCATTCAAAGGCACTGTTTCATTGTTGATTTTCTACTAGGATGATCTGTCTGCTGATATAAGTAGGGTGTTAATGTCCCCTAGTATTATTGTATTATCATAGATTTCCCTCTTTATGTCTGTTAATATTTGCTTTATGTATTTAGGTTCTCCAGTGTTGGGTGGATTTACAATTGTCTTATCTTTCTGGATTGATTTTTTTTTTTTTATCATTAGGCAATGTCCTTCTTTGCTCTTTTTCAGTCTCTCTTAGTTTATCTTGTCTGATGTAAGTACTTCTTTCCCAGCTTTTGTTTCCACTTGTATTTGCATTGTAAATATCTTTCTTTTCTAAATTTTTAATTTAAAATTATTTATCATATAGTGTTTTATTACTTTCAGAGGTAGAGTTTAGTGATTCATCAGTTGCATATAACACCCAGGGCTCACTACATCAAATGCCCACCTTAATGCCCATAATCTAATTACTTCATCTCCCACCCAGTTCTTCTCCAGCAACCCTCAGATTTTTGCTATAGTTAAAGAGTCTCCTATGTTTTGTCTACCTCTTTGATTTCATCTTATTTTCTTTTTCTTCCTTCCCCTATGTTCCTTCCCCTATGTTCACCTGTTTTGTTTCTTAAATTCCATGTATGGGTGAAATCATATGATCTTTGTCATTCTCTGATTGCCTTATTGCACTTAGCATAATGTCTTCTTAGTTACATCCATGTTGCTGCAGATGGCAAGATTTCATTCTTTTTGATGGCTGAGTAATATTTCACTGTGTATATATACCACCTCTTCTTTATCCATTCATTTATTGATGGACATCTGGGTTGTTTCCATATTTTGGCTATTGTGGACACATATTTGTATCCTCTGGATAAATACCTAGTAGTGAAGTTGTTGGGTCATAGGGTAAATCTGTTTTGAACTTTTCGAGGAACCTCCATACTGCTTTTCAGAGTGGCTGCACCAGTTTGATTTCCTACCAACAGTGTAAGAGGTTTCCCCTTTCTTTGCATTCTTGCCAACAACTTTGTTTCCTGAGTTGTTAATTTTAGCCATTCTGACTAGTAGTGTGAGGTGGCACCCCATTGTGGTTTTGAATTTGTGTTTCCCTGATGCCAAGTGATGTAGACTGTGTTGTTGGCCATTTGTCTTCTTTGGAGCAATGTCTTTTCACGTCTTTTTCTCATTTCTTAACTGGATTATTTGTTTTTTGGGTGTTGAGTTTGATAAGTTCTCTATAGATTTTGGATACTAGCCCTTTATCTGATAAAACATTTGGAAATACCTTCTTCCCTTCTGTAGGTTATCTTCTAGTTTTGGTGACTTTTTCATTTACTGTGCAAAAGATTTTGATCTTGATGAAGTGCCAATAACTTTTTAAAAAATATTTATTAGAGAGAAAGCATAAACAGAGGGTGGGGTGAACAGAGAGAAAGGGAGAAGCAGGCTTCCTGCTGAGCAGAGAGCCTGACACAGGGCTCGATTCTTAGACCTTGGTATTATGACTTGAGCCAAAAGCAGATGGCTAATGGACTGAGCCACCCAGGGGCCCACCAAATAGCTTATTTTTGCTTTTGTTTCCCTTGCCTTTGGAGATATGTTTAGCAAGAAGTTGCTGTGAACAAGGTCAAAGAAATTGCTGCTTGTGTTCTCCTCTAGGGTTTTGATGGATTCCTGTCTTTCACTCATTTTGAGTTAATTTCAGGTCTTTCACTGGTCTTTCACTCATTTTGAGTTAATTTTTCATTCTTTTGCTTGTGGCTGTCCAATTTTGCCAACACCATTTGTTACACTGTCTTTTTTCAGTTGGATATTTTTTCCCGTTTTGTTGAAGATAAGTTAACCAGAGTTGAAGGTTCATTTCTGGGTTCTCTGTTCTGTTCCATTGACCTATATGTCTATTTTTGTGCTGGTACCATACTACCTTGATGATTAGAGCTTTGTAACATAGCTTGAAGTCAGGAATCCTGATACCACCAACTTTGGTTTTCTTTTGCAACGTCCCTTTGACTATACAGGGTCTTTTCTGGTTCCATACAAGTGGATTGTTTGTTCCAGCTCTGTGAAAAATGCTGATGGTATTTTGAAAGGGATTGAATTGAATGTGTAGATTGCTTTGGGTAGCATATAGACATTTAAACAGTATACTTCCAGTCCATGAACATGGAATTTTTTCCATTTCTTTGTGTCTTCTTCAATTTATTTCGTAAGTGTCCTGTAGTATTCAGAGTACAGATCCTTTACCTCTTTGGTTAGGTTTATTCCTAGTTATCTTACGGTTTTTGGTGCAATTGTAAATGGGTTTGATCCTTGATTTCTCTTTCTTTTACCTCATTGTTAGTGTACAGAAATGCAACTTATTTCTGTGCATTGATTTTATATCCTGCCACTTTGCTGAATTTCTGTATGAGTTCTAGCAATTTTGGGGTGGAGTACTTTGGGTTTTCAACATAGAGTATCCTATCATCTGTGAAGAGTGAAAGTTTTACTTCTTTTTTGCCAATTTGGATGCCCTTTATTTCTTTTTAAAAATTATTAATATGTAATGTATTATTTGCTTCAGGGGTACAGGTCTATGATTCATCAGTATTACAAAATTCACAGTGCTCACTATAGCACATACCCTCCCCAGTGTCCATCACCCAGCCACCCCATCCCTTCCAACCCCCTCCACTCCAGCAACCTTCAGTTTGTTTCCTGAGATTTAGAGTCTCTTATGGTTTGTCTCCCTCTATGGTTTTCTTTCTTTCTTTCTTTTTTTTTTTTTTTTGTCTGATTGCTGAGGCTAGGACTTCCAGTACTGTGTTGACTAATGTGGTGAGAGTGGACATCCTGGTCATGTTCCTGACCTTAGGGGAAAAGCTCTCAGTTTTCCCCCATTGAGGATGATACTCCCTGTGGGGTTTTTTTGTATATGGCTTTTATGATGTTAAGGTATATTCTCCATAACCTTATATGGTGGAGGGTTTATCAAGGAAGGATGCTGTATTTTGCCAAATGCTTTTTCTGTATCTACTGAGAGAATCATATGGTTCTTTTCTTTCATTAATGTGGTGTATCACCATTGGTTGATTTGTGGATGTTGGTCTACCCTTGCAGCCCAGGAATAAATCCTCCTTAGTCATGGTGAATAATCCTCTTAATGTACTGTTGGATCCTATTAGCTAGTATCTTAGTGAGAATTTTTACATCCATCCTCATCAGGGATATTGGTCTGTAATTCTCCTTTTTGGTGGGGCCTTTCATTTTGGGATCAAGGTAATGCTGGTCTCACAGAATGAGTTTGGAAGTTTTCCTTTGATTTCAATTTTTTTTTTTTTTAGATTTATTTTATTTACTTGAGAGAGAGAGCATGAGAGGGGAGAGATCAGAGGGTGAGGCAGATTACCCACTGAGCAGGGAGCCCAAAGTGGAACTTAAACCTGGGACTCCAGGATCATGACCTGAGCTGAAGGCAGTCACTTAACCAAATGAGCCACCCAGGCACCCTCGATTTCTATCTTTTGAAACGGTTTCAGAAGAATAGGTATTAATTCTTCTTTAAAAGTTTGGTTGAGGGGCACCTGGGCAGCTCAGTGGGTTAAAGCCTCTGCCTTCGGCTCAGGTCATGATCCCGGGGTCCTGGGATCGAGCCCTGCATCAGGCTCTCTGGTCAGCAGAGAGCCTGATTCCCCACTCTGTGTCTCTGCCTGCCTCTCTGCCTACTTGTGATCTCTCTCTGTCAAATAAATAAATAAAATATTTTAAAAAAAAGTTTGGTTGAATTCCACTGGGAGGCCTTCTGGCCCCAGACTCTCGTTTTTTGGGAGATTTTGGATTAGTACTTCAATTTCTTTGCTGGTTATGTGTCTGCTCATATTTTCTGGTTATTCCTATTTCAGTTTTGGTGGTTTATATGTTGCTAGGAATGTATCCATTTCTTCCAGATTGCCTAATTTGTTGCCATATAGTTGCTCATAATGTACTCTTATAGTTGATTTTATTTCTTCAGTGTTGGTTGTGCTCTCCGCTCTTTCACTGTGATTTTTCTTTATTTTGGGTCCTTTCTCCTTTCTTTTTGACAGATGTGGCTAAACATTGATCTTATTAATTCTTTCACAAAACCAGCTCCTAGTTTTGTTGATCTGTTTTATTGCTCTTTTTCTTTTTATTTCATTGTTTTCTGCTCTAGTTTTTAATATATCTCTTATTCTGGATTTAGGCTTTCTTTGCTGTTCTTTCTCTAGCTCCTTTAGGTGTAAGATTAGGTGCGTTTGAGACTTGTTTCTTGAGAAAAGCCTGTATTGCTATATACTTCTCTCTCAGGACTGCTTTTGCTGCATCCCAAAGGTTCTGACCTGTTCTGTTTTCCTTTTCATTTGTTTCCTTATATTTTAAAAATCCTTCTTTTATTTCCTGGTTGACTCATTCATTCTTTAGTAGAATGCTCTTTAACCCCCATGTATTTGTGGTCCATCCAAATTTTCTCTTGTAGTTGACTTCACTTTATAAAGCTTTGTGGTCTGAAAATATGCATGATATGATCTCAGTCTTTTGGTACAGATTGAGACCTGATTTGTGACCCAGAATGTGATATATTCTGGAGAATGTTTCATGCGCACTTAAGAAAATGTGTATTCTTTTGCTTTAGGTTGAAATGCTCTGAATGTATCTGTTAAGTCCTTCTGGCCCAGTGTGTCATTCCAAGCCCCTGTTTCTTCGTTGAGCCTCTGTTTAGATGACATGTCCACTGCTGTGAGTGGGGTGTTGAATTCCCCTACTCTTGTTGCATGATTATCAATGTGTGTCTTTAATTTTGTTATAAATTGGTTTATGTAATTTGCTGCTCCCAAATTAGGGGCATGGATATTTACAATTATTAGATCTTGTTGGATAGACCCCTTTGTTATGACATTGTGTCCTTCATCTCTTATTATAGTCTTTGGTTTAAAATCTGGCTTGTCTGATATAAGGATGGTAGTCAGCCTTCTTTTGGTGCCCATTAGCATGATAAATGGTTCCCCACCCCCTCACTTTCAATCTGGAGGTGTTTTGGGGTTTAAGATGAGTCTCTTGTAATCAGCATATTGATGGGTCTTGTTTTTGTTTTGTTTTGTTTTGTTTTAATCAAGTCTGATATCCTGTGTTTTGATTGAGCATTTATTTCATGTACATTCAAAGTAATTATTGAAAGAGATGAATTTAGTGCCGGTTTACTACCTGTAAAGTCACTGTTTCTGTAGATTACCTTTGTTTCTTTCTGGTCTTTGTTATGTTTGGGCTCTCCACTCAAATGATCCCCTTTAATATTTCTTGGAGGTCTGGTTCAGCATTTATGAATTTTTTTAGTTTTGTTTGTCCTGGAAACTTTATCTGTCCTTCTATTCTGAATGAAAGCCTTGCTGAATAAAGTATTCATTACATATCTTTCCCATTAAGCATATTGAATATATCAAGCCAGTCCTATCTGTCCCTCCATGTCTCTGTAGACAGACCTGCTGCCAGTTTATGGGTCTACCCTTGTAGGTTAAGGACCTGTCCCAAACTTCTATATAGATTTTCTTCTTATCTCTGAAATTTGCAAGCTTCACTCTTATCTGTTGAGGTGTTGACCTATTTTTGTTGATTTTGAGGGGATTTCTCTGTGCCTCCTGGACTTGAATACCTGTTTCTTTCCCTAGATTAGGGAAGTTCTCAGGTATAATTTGTTCATATAAACCTTCTACACCCCTCCTTTTCTGGGACCTCTATTAGTTTAATATCATTTCATTTTATGGTAGTGCTAATTTCTCACATTATTCCTTCATGGTCCATTAGTTGTTTTTCTCTTTTTGTCAGTCTCCTTATTCTCCATCATTTTGTCTTCTATACCACTGACTTTCTCTTCTGCCTCATTTATCCTGGCAGTCAGAGCCTCCATTTTTCACTGTGTATCAGTAATAACATTTTTGATTTTGCCCTGATTATATTTTAGCTTTTTAATTTATCCATTAAGGGAGTCTGTACTGTCTTCTATGCTTTTTTCAAGCTCAGCCAGTATCTTTATAGTCATTGTTTTGAATTCTAGTTCCAACATCTTACTAATTCTAGTTCCAACATCTTACCTATATCATATTGATTAAGTCCCTTACATATTGATTAAGCCTCCTGTTCTTTCTTTTGAAGTCACTTTCTTTGTCTTGTCATTATGTCCAGAAAAGAATAAAAAGAGAAAAGACAAAAGAAAAGACAAAAGTAGCAACAACAATGCCAGAAAAATACAAACAAAGCAAACCAGAAGAAAACAGAAACAAAATAAAATAAGAAAAATTAAACAAAGCAAAACTGAATGAAACAGTAAACTAGGTCGTGGTTGTATTTTGGTCTGGGTATTAAAAGAGACCGGTCCTCAGGTGTCCTTGCCCTGGTAGAATCACAACCTTCTTTCTAGGGTGTAAGTGGCTCTGGATTGCACCAGGTGGTGCTGTTTTGCTCCCTGAAGCCTTTCAGTACTGACTGGGGGGGTGGTGTGGGGTGGGGATGAAAATGGCAGTGCTCCTATTTGTAGCCCTGGAGCTGGACCTTTGCACCCACCACTCTTCAGTGAGCTCTCACAGAAAAGCAATCAATCACTCTTGTCTCCCTGGTTTCCATCCAAATTCTGGATTCACCAAGCATGTGACTGAACATTTTTATCTCAGGAACACAACCCAGTTTCCAGTCTCCAAACTTCATGGACTCCTGCAGTGCAGATGCATGGCATTTCTCCCAGAAGAGGGAAGGGGTTCTCCTCTGCTTCTGCATTTCGCTGGGCCCCTACCCCAAGAGCAGTCGCCCAACTGTGCAGTGATTCATTGTTTATGGCAACACCAGTGGAAAGACAGCGCCTAGTCTCACTGTTTTCAGCCAGCTTTCCTGCTCCAATGCTTGGAAACTCTGCTGCACTCAGGCACCTGCATTCCTTTTGTTACCCCAGAGATCCTGAGACCAATCTGTCCCTCCTGGGATTCTGCTCCCCTTTGCCACCTTAGCACCTTTTGGCCAAATGTCTCCAATTGTAGCAGACTTCTAAAAGTTCTGATTTTGTGCTCCACTTTTTATTATAGTTTCTGGTAGCCCACGTAAGAGCTCCCTCCCCTCCATGGATTATCTTCTGATATATCCCCCCAGATTCATGTTTCTTCACCTCCTACATTCCAAAAAGTAGTTGCTTTTCTATTTGTAGAATTGCAGCACTTCTTTTCTCAGATCTCCCATGATTTCACAGGTGTTCAGAATGATGTGATAACTATCTAGTTGAATTCTAGGGAATAGATGAAATTAGGGCCCCCTACTCCTCGGCTATCTTAGCTCCTCCACCATGGTAAATGTTTTCATCCCTTCACTTTCAGTCTGTATGTGTCTTTAGATCTAAAGTGAGGGTCCTATAGGCAGCAATAGATTGGTCTTTGTTTTTCTGTTTTTTTGTTTTGTTTTGTTTTTTTAATCCATTCCACCACCTTAGGTCTTTTAATTGTAACACTTAAATCAGTTATATTTAAAATAATTACTGATAATTATGTACTTATTTCCTTTTTGTTATTTTCTGGTTGTTTTCATAGCTCTTCTCTGTTCCTTTTTCCTTCTCTTGCTCTCTTTCTTTGTGGTGAGATTCTATTGTGTTATTTTTTATTAATTTCTTTTCAGCATAACAGAATTCATTGTTTATGCACCTCACCCAGTGCTCCATGCCATATGTGCCCTCCATAATACCCACCACCTGAATTCCCCAACCTCCCACCCCCCGCCCCTTCAAAGCCCTCAGATTGTTTTTCAGAGTCTATAGTCTCTCATGGTTCACTTCCCCTTCCAATTTCCTTCAACTCCCTTCTCCTCACCATCTCCCTATGTCCTCCGTGTTATTTGTTATGCTCCACAAATAAGTGAAACCATATGATAATTGACTCTCTCTGCTTGACTTATTTCACTCAGCATAATCTCTTCCAGTCCCGTCCATGTTGCTACAAAAGTCGGGTATTCATCCTTTCTGATGGAGGCATAATACTCCATAGTGTATATGGACCACATCTTCCTTATCCATTCGTC
>PISX010015739.1:0-48523 GCA_004024625.1 Mellivora capensis
AATTTTCCCAACACCATTTATTGAAGAGGCTGTCTTTTTTCCATTGGACATTCTTTCCTGCTTTATCGAAGATTAGTTGACCATAGAGTTGAGGGTCTATTTCTGGGCTCTCTATTCTGTTCCATTGATCTATGTGTCTGTTTTTGTGCCAGTACTATACTGTCTTGATGATGACAGCTTTGTAATAGAGCTTGAAGTCTGGAATCGTGATGCCACCAACTTTGGCTTTCTTTTTCAATATTCCTTTGGCTATTCGAGGTCTTTTCTGGTTCCATATAAATTTTAGAATTATTTGTTCCATTTCTTTGAAAAAAATGGGTGGGATTTTGATAGGGATTGCATTAAATGTGTAGATTGCGTTAGGTAGCATAGACATTTTCACAATATTTGTTCTTCCAATCCAGGAGCATGGAACATTTTTCCATTTCTTTGTGTCTTCCTCAGTTTCTTTCATGAGTACCTTATAGTTTTCTGAGTATAGATTTTTAGCCTCTTTGGTTAGGTTTATTCCTAGTTATCTCATAGTTTTGGGTCCAATTGTAAATGGGATTGACTCCTTAATTTCTCTTTCTTCTGTCTTGTTGTTGGTGTAGAGAAATGCAACTGATTTCTGTGCATTGATTTTATATCCTGACACTTTACTAAATTCCTGTACAAGTTCTAGCAGTTTTGGAGTGGAGTCTTTTGGGTTTTCCACATAGAGTATCATATCATCTGCAAAGAGTGGGATATCCTTATCTTTATGGCTGAATAATATTACTATGTATATATAATATTGCTAAATGTACATCATATATTATACATGATATATGTATCCACAGATATATAATATATACATGCATTATACATATACGTATATAGACACATATATATGTATACTTAATATATGATGTGTATATGTATATGTAAAAATAAATTGTAATTACACAATATATGATTATATAACCACATCTTTATCCATTTATCTGTTGATGGAAACTTAGGTTGTTTCCATGTCTTGACCATTGTACATAATGCTGCAAAGAACACAGCATACAAATATCTCTTTGGAATAGTAATTTTGTGTCTTTTGCTGAAAAGACATTGATAATTCTATTCTTAATTTCTTGAAAAACCTCCATAATATTTTTCATAATGGCTGTATCAGTATACATTTCCACCAATAATATACAGGGGTACCCTTTTATCTACTTTCTTGCCAGCACTTTTTATTTCTTATCTTTCTGATGATAGTCATTCTAATAGGTGAGAAGTGATATCTCATTGTGGTTTTGATTTGCATTTTCCTCATGATTAGTGATGCTGAGTGCCTTTTCATGTACTTGTTGGCCATTTTGAGTATCTTTTTTGGGTGAATGTCTTTTTGGGTACTTTGACCATTTTTAATTGGATTATTTCGTGTTTTGGTTTTTGGCTTTCTGTTTTCTTTCTGTGTTTTCTTTCTCTTTCTCTTCTTCTTCTTTTTGCATTGAGTTGTATGAATATCTTATATATATTTTGGATATTAACTCCTTATTGGATGTGTGGTTTAAAAATATTTTCTCCCATTCCTTAGGTTGCGTTTTCACTTTGCTGAGTATTTTGTTATGCAGAAGCTTTTCAGTTTGATGTAATTCAATCAACAAAATGGAAAGCAACCTATAGAATGGAAGAGAGAAATACATGATCTCTTATGTGGAGTCTAAAAACTTCAAAATCACAGAAACATAGAGTTAAATGATGGTTGCTGGGGGCTGAGAAGTAGGGGAAATAGGAAGACATTGGTCAAAGTGTATAAATATTCAGTTGTAAGATGGATAGTTTCAAGAGATCTTTTGGGTATGTATTGCATAGTGACCTAGATAACAATGCTGTGTTTTATACTTGAAAGTTGCTGAGAGGACTTTCAGTATTCTTACCATAACAGCAATAAGATGGTAATTATATGAGCTGAAGGATTTGTCAATTAACCTAACTATGGTAATCCTTTTGCACTATATTCATGTATCAAATCATTACATTGTAATTTAATGATATTAAACAATATCATATGTCATTACATGTCAATAAACCTGGGAAAAAATCACCCAAGAAATTAAGCATAGATGAAATGTGCCTCAATATAATAAAGGCCTTATGTGATGAGCACACAGCTGACATAGTCAACAGTGAAAAGCTGATAGCTTTTTCTTTAAGATCAGGAACCAGATATCAACATCCATTCTTGCCTCTCCTATTCAATTTAGCACTCAAAGTCCTAGCCGGAACAATTAGGCAAGAAAATGAATTAAAAGACACCCAAATTGAAAAGGAAGATGTAAAACTTTCTCTTTTTTCAGATGAAATATTATGTATACAAAACCTTACAGGGGCACCTGGGTGGCTCAGTGGGTTAAAGCCTCTGCCTTTGGCTCAGGTCATGATCCCAGAGTCCTGGGATTGAGCCCCATATTGGGCTCTCTGCTCAGTAGGGAGCCTGCTTCCTCCACCCCCGATCTGCCTCTCTGCCTACTTGTGATTTCTGTCTGTAAAATAAATTTAAAAAAAAATCATAAAAAAACCCAAAAAACCTACAGACTCCACCAGAAAACCTTTCAAATTAATAAATTAGTTTAGTAAATTTGCAGGATACAAAGTCAATATATAAAAATCAGTTTTGGGGCGCCTGGGTGGCTCAGTGGGTTAAAGCCTCTACCTTTGGCTCAGGTCATGATCTCAGGGTCCTGGATTAAGCCCCACATCAGGCTCTCTGCTTAGCAGGGAGCCTGCTTCCCCCTCCCCCAGCCTGCTTCTCTGCCTATTTGTGATCTCTGTCTGTCAAATAAATAAATAAAATCTTTGAAAAAAATCAGTTTACATTTCTATGCATTAACAACAAACCATCAGAAAGAACAATTAAGAAAACAACTCCATTAATAATAACATAAAAATACTTACAAATAGGGCACCTGGGTGGCTCAGTTGTTAAGCATCTGTCTTTAGGTCAGGTCATGATCTCAGGGTCCTGGGATTGAGTCCTGCATCACGCTCCCTGCTTGGCAGGGAGCCTCCTTCTCCCTCTCCCTCCCCTGCTCCCTCTCCCTCTCCCACTGCTTGTATTCCCCCTCTTGCTGTGTCTCTCTCCGTCAAATAAATAAAAACTTTTAAAAAATGCTTACAAATAAAATTATTCAGGGAAATAAAAGACCTATACAACTGAAAACCATAGAGAAATAATGAAAGAAATTAAAGATGCAAATAAGTGGAAAGATAGATCATGTTCATGAATCGGAAAAAATTGGAAAAAATAATATTATTAAAATAGCCATACTATCCAAAGAAATTGACAGATTCAATGCATTCCCTATCAAGATATCAATGATATTTTCCAAGAAAAAAATTGAAAAAAAAAATCCTAAGATTCACATGGGACCATAAAAGACCAAATAGTTAAAGCAATTTCTAGAAAGAACAAAACTGGAAACGTCACACTACCTGATTTCAGACAATACTACAAGGCTATAGTAATTAAAACCGTATAGTACTGACATAAAAAAAATAATAAAGCAGACAGGTCAATTGAGTTTTGACAAAGGTGCCAAGATACGATAATGTGGAAAGATAGTCTCTTCAAAAAACAAAAACAAAACAAAATGAAGTTGGGGAAACTAGATATTCACATCCAAAAGAATGAAACAAGATCCCTGTCTTTCATCACATACAAAAGAACTCAAATGGATTAAAGGATAAATAGAAATTTAAACTCTTAGAAGAAAACATAGGTAATAACGATCCCTGACATAGGTCTTGGCAACTATTTTTCAATTTTGACACCAAAAGTAAAGGCAATAAAAACAAAAATAAGCAAGGGGCACTACATCAAACTGCAGAGAAGATAAACAAGCAACAGAATGATAAGGCAGCTAACACAGTGGGAGAAAATAATTTCTTTTTTTAAAGGATTTTATTTATTTATCAGAGAGATAGAGAACACAAGTAGGCAGAGAGGCAGGCAGAGAGAGAGGGGGAAGCAGGCTCAATGCTGAGCAGAGAGCCCGATGCGGGGCTCAATCCCAGGACCCTGAGATCCATGACCTGGGCTGAAGGCAGAGGCTTAACCCACTGAACCACCCTGGCATCCCTGGAGGAAATATTTTCAAACCACATATCTGAAAATGGAACTTATGAGTCAACAGCAGAAACAAAAACAAAAACAAAGAAACAAACAAAAATAACCCCAATTTCAAAATGGGCAAAGGATCTAAAGAAACATTCTTTAAAAGAAGACATTCTAATGGCCAACAGGTGCATGAAAACGTGTTTAACATCATTAATCATTAGTGAAAATGCAAATCAAAATTACCATGAGATATCATTTTGAACCTGTTAGTATGTCTAGTATCAAAAAAGACAAGACAGAACTAATGCTGGTAAGGACACAGAAGAAAGGAAATCCTTGCAAATTGGTGGTGGTCCTGTAAATCAGTATAGCCACTATGGACAACAATATGGGGATTGAATTTGCCAAGGGAGTAGAACTTAAATCTCACACAAAAAAAGTTAAATATGTGTAAGGATGGATATGCTAATAAACTCATGAGGGGCATACTTTTACAATGTATATTAAATCATCATGTTGTGCATTTTAATATACTGCAATTTTATTTTTCAATTATACCTCAAGAAGGCTGAAAAATGATACATTACACTATGGAATACTCAGCAACAGTTAAAATGATTTTTTAAATGTATATATACTAACAGGGAAAAATCTCTAGGATAGATCCATGAGGGAAGAGAGCTATTGCAGAGAAATTTATATGTACAGTTGATCTCAATTATGTAAAAATATATGCACACAAAACCATGTTATGTATAATCATGCATAGAGAGAAAGATTGCATAGAGGAAGTGTCTGAAAGTTCAGGATATGAATCAATTGCAAGGTAATGGAATCAGGAAAGTAGTTAATGTAGATTTCTGCTTTATTTGTAAACCTTGAATGTGTATACAGAGAATATATATTGGTATTCATTGTCTCATTAGAAATTGCTAAAATAGGGGCATCTGGATGGCGAGTCACTTAAACATCCCACTGGATTTCAGCTGGATCTCAAGGTTTTGGGATTGAGTACCCCCTCTGGCTTGAGCTGAGCATGGAGCCTGCTGGAGATTCTTTCTCTCCCTCTACCTGTACCCTGCCCTCCCGCACAGAACCTGTGCATGCTCTCTCTCAAAAAAATAAATAAAAAAATTAATTAATTAATTAATTAAACTGAATGCAAAATAGACAATAAAAAATGTAAACATATAAGTGAAAAAAGCATGTAATATAATTATATATGTAGATCTACTGATTGTCTCATTTCAATTAGTGAGAAATTGAAATTATAATGATAATCAGTGTATTAAGCTGCTTAATTTCAAAAAATAGATCTGTCATATAGCATATACCCAAATTCATTTAAATTAAATATATTTTAAAAACACAAATATAGGGACGCCTGGGTGGCTCAGTCAGTTAAGCGGCTGCCTTCGGCTCAGGTCATGATCCCAGCGTCCTGGGATCGAGTCCCACATCGGGTTCCTTGCTCGGCAGGGAGCCTGCTTCTCCCTCTGCCTCTGCCTGCCACTCTGCCTGCCTGTGCTCACTCTCTTGCTCTCTCGCTCTCTCTCTGACAAATAAATAAATAAAAATCTTTAAAAAAAAACCCAAAACACAAATATATAAATATAAATATATATACCTAAGTAAATACAATTCATGGCAAAGAAAGTAATTTTCATTATAATGAGTACTTGCAATTTAAAGTGTTTTTGACTATATAAATATTCAAATTTTTCTCTCCAAAACTAGCATTAACAATATTTAAATGTCAAACTGGAAAAGAAATAATTGTAGCATACCTTTTTTTTTAAGATTTTAATTATTTATTTGAGAGACAGAGCACGAGCAGGGGGAGGGGAGGGGGAATGGAAAAAGCAGACTCCCTGCTAAGTAGGGAGCTCATTGTGGGATTTGATCGCAGGACCCTGGGTTCATGACCTGAGCTGAAGGCAGACACTTAACTGACCAAGCCACCCAGGAGCCCCTAATGGTAGAATTCCTAAAATATATAAATACCACAAGAGAAGAAAATTTGTTCTTTTTGTTATTTTTTTCCTAAAATATTGCTTTGTGCATTAATTGGCCCTCAACAATATTTGATTAATGGATAACATCCAGGAAAAATGCCAGTAGCAACAGAAGAAAAAAACTAATGAAGTGATATTGACAGATAATTTATGGGGAAAAAAGAATAAAAATAGCAAATACACATATGAAAAAAATATGTGCATAACTTTGTACATGTGCACGAACATACACACACCGATGAGTGTTTGTGTGCATAAAAGAGATGTGGGAAAATGGATTTGGAGAAGATAAGGCAATTATTTTAAAGGTTTTATGGTTCTGCTTTCTTTTTCAGACCTGCAATGACCCAAAAGAGATTCTGCCAAGGCTAGATCAGTGGAAGAGAATTTATGGTATCAGGAGAGTGCTCAAAGACCATTCCCGGAAGAGGCTGTGAGTTGACCTGTGACATTGGCATCTTTGTAACTGCTAACTCAGATGTCTTGTCCCTTTATCCTTTCTCTTACTGCCAGAGATAATCTTCTTTTCCTTCCATTTTGAAAATAAATGTCTTAATCAAAGAATAATAAAGAGTAACTAACTTACAAATGAGAAACTGAGAATCAAATGGTTCTTCTAAAATAACCAGTCTGTCTTTAGAGAAGACTTAATCTAAGGGAAAGAAAAAAAAAAAAGTTAAGCCTGAAATGATAAGGTATATAAATTCCACTGGTGAAAACCATAACTTGGAAAACTGTGACATATGTTTCCAGAAAAGAATTACTTGATGATGGTGTCTGGAGGTTATCCTAATGCTGAAAAGAACTCTTCATCATAAATATCTTTTTCTGAAATAATATTTCCAGGCCCTAAAAAAGATGATTGTTGAGAATTCCTTACAGGTGTCTCATAGATCACAATAAGGGTAGACACAGATTGCTGTTCTTGAGTTGACAAGACATGGCTGGAACAGTAATATTGGAAAATGCTATCCTACTTTGTGTGTGGTCCCTGACGTGCTAAATATATCATACATGCCTGTTCAATAATGATTAATGGAGAATATGCAGTAATCCAAGACCTAAATATAAGGGGTTGTAAAATTTATAGAAGTTGTTTCTTTACCAAGGAATGATCTGCTGAAAAAATTAAATGCCTTGGTAATGTCCCAAGAATCATGCCAGAGGTTTACTTCTAGGCTCTGGCATTGGATGATATGATTATAAAAACATTTATGAAAGATCATTTATACTAACATACTAATGTAATAGTATTAATGATTGATTATTTTCAATGTAACACTTTTTTCTTCAGAATATTATTGAAATAATTTAATGTAAGTGTGGGGGGAAAAAAAACACTTTACCATGCTAGAAAAGTTTATATGGTATAAAAAGAAAAAGAAAATATAAATTTTCAAAATAGTATATCACTTTATGGTCAAGAGGTGACTGTCTATGTACGACTAAGACAGATAGTGAACAAGTTAATAAATATAGGCAGTGTAGTTTATATCTGTAAAACAGTGGATTTAGATCTGATTAATATTCAAGAGCTCAAAAATGCCAGAAGGTCAGACATTACACAGCTCTAATAGTCTCTCTTCCCACTTAAAAAAAGAGAGGGAGAACAACAACAACAAAAAAATCACGGCATTTCCTCTGGTTTCGTCAGTCTTTGGTTCTTTTCCCTGCCTCCCCATCTCTAAGTGAGTGCGCATAAGCTTAGACCTCTGGGCTTTGCTTAAAAGAATCCACATTAATTACCACTCATCAGCATTCATCATGGTGACAGATCCTGTTAGTGGGGCTGTTTATTTTGTTCTCACCTTTTCTGCTTGGCTGTCAGATGGAAGAATTTTATGGTTCTTGAGGGAACCATCCTTCTCTATGACCAGCTGCTTTGAAGAAAAAAAAAAAAAAGTATCTTCTCTTCAGTGTTGTACTGGCTTTGGTAATTCCTTGTAAATGAAATGGCACAAATGCAGCAATTAATAGTCTCCTTTAATTGAGTTCATTTATAACAGAGCAGAGTTAAACCAACCAAAAAGTCACTGAACAAAATCCTGAATGTAATAATATTTCAAGTGCTTTTCAAAGATAATAACTAGATTTACATTGTCCTGTGAGGGCTATGTTTGTATATTGCTTGACTTAAACATTGTTTAATAATACACTGTTACTTTACAAAAATGATTTGCATTGCTTTTGTTTTACATGCCTGTATATGATGTTTTGGCTTCTTTTGGATCAATCAGTTTTTATTGCTGCAGGCTTTTTAAATTATATCTAAACTCTATGTTTAATAAAGACTCAGGCATCCCTTGCCAGATTTTTTAGGATAAACTCAACATCTTTGCTTATGAAAAGAATAAGTTTATGCTAAAAAGTGAGCATGAGCTTCAAATAATCAGATGCTTAAAAACACACACACAAAAAACCCCAAAAACAAAAACAAAAAAACTGGAGGAGTACCAGGAGAGATCTATGGCTTCTAGTAAGGGTGAATCTAGCAATTTTAGAAAAATTACTAAGAACAACTGAAAAAAACAGCTGAATGAAAACTTTCTTAAGTATCAAATAGCTGGCAAATACTTGAAAATTACTGGCCAAAATAAAGAAAAATAATTTTCAAGAGGTAAATCCAGTAATAGGACTACCTTTGAACTAGAGGAGTGGGATCCTGGAGTCCTAGAGATGGCTAAAATAGAAGAGGGATTTTGGTAGTGTTACAGGATTGAAGAAATGAATGCAAGTACAAACCAGACATAAATTTTCCCTGATAAGGATTTCAGTCCTGCTTGGGGTCATTGTCCCTATCCAGAAAATTGAAAGATTCAAAATTGGATTGAGGCGATTGTATGTTGCTAAGTGCAATTCAAAAATAAATTTAAGCACTCTATGGGGAAAAAAATTACATAACATTCCCTCTAAATAATTCTGTAAGTATTTTGATTTTCAGAGTTAATCTCTATCATGCAATCAAAGATATTCAGGCACACTAGGATATAAGATGAGTAACACATGGCACAAGAAATGTTGTAGTAGATTATTATACAAAGATTGTGAAATAAGCATAGTTGATGTGATCATACAGTTAAAAAGCTAAGCTTTAAAACTTCACGAAGGACCTGGAAACTGTAGAAAGTGGCAGTAGATTTTTTTTTTAATCCCTAGTAAAATTTCTAATCTTAGTATTGCAATGAGCAAGACTAAAATTCAGTGGTTTAACAGTAGCTTGACTATAACTTAATGAAAAATTATTATATTGGAAGATAGTTTGGAAGAAAATATCCAAAATGAAAAATGAGACAAAAGAATTACAAATAAATATAGAAGAGAATTTAATAAACTTAGAAGATGTAGAAAAGATCTAACATACGTTTAGTCCAAGGAAATATATAGAACATAGCAGAGGAAATACGTAGAAAAAAAATGAGTTGAAATTTTTCCAAAACTGATAAAAAATATCAATTCATAAATTTAAAGAATTCAATAAATCCCAAACAACAAAAAAAAATAGAATAACCTTCCTCCATCTAGATATATGTAGTTTCTATGGAGGAGTTATATTAAAAATAATAATGGAATCTTACAAATAGTCACTAAAAAGAATAGAAATGGTTAAAAAGGACCAACAGGTTCATGGGGATGTTTCAGTAGCAGGGATAGAAGTGCGAATGAGCAAACAATATATTAAATATTTTTGGAGAAAATAACTGCCAACTCAGAATTCTGTACTAGCTAAAGCATCTTTTGTTCCCTGGTACATAATTAGTGTTTTCTCTTTGGCTCTTCAAATAGTGTTTCAATTTCTTTGTTGTTCTACAGTTTTCATGATAAAAGTGTAGATTTCTTGTTTTGTTATTTATTTAAAATATGATGGTTGGAATTGATTAATGATTCTAAGTCTTTCTTCCATTTTGGAAATTATACCCTCATTATATTTCTATAGACCATCGATTATATGCCAATTATATACCAAAGCATATAATTCTATATTTACCATTCTATTTACTTCCCTTCTGAAATTTGGGGTATATATATATTATTGTCTCCTGTACATTTTGTGTCTCTTAAAATTTCCTTGTTAGAATACTCTCCAACTCATTTTTCTATGCTGCTATGTAGATAATCTTGTCAATTTTATCTTCTAATCCCTTATCTTCTGTTCATCTCTTTAAATCTGCCCTTCCCACATTTTTATTATTATTGTATTTTTTATTTCTAAATTAAACTAAATCTTTATTGGGTTCTATTTAAAAATCTGCCTAGTAAGGTTTTTAATAGTTTCTAATGCTTTACACACTTTAAATTGTTTTTATTCCCTTTAAAAAGTCTAACTTACATATTTTGCCTTCTGCCATCTATTAATTCCAAACCTCCCACCCCAGCAGGTATGAGTTATCCGTTTTATTTTGTTTTGCTTTCCTCCTAATAGATCTTTCATGATTTTTTCCTTAAATCTTATTTTATTATATATTACTATCTCATTTTATTTTATGTGAAGTTTCATGATCCTTGAACATATATATAAGCATTCTTTCTAACCTTCTCTGTATCATTCTAGTGTTAATATATATGCTGCCACAAGCAGATGATATGTTTGTTTTTTCTAAGTGTTGTTATTACACACTAGTATTAGGAATTATTGATCCAAATCCATACTCATTCAAGCCTGTGGTTAGAAATTATTGTGGTCAATTCTCCCTCTCTCTCTCTCTCTCTCTTTCATTTGTTCCCATTTAATCTAAATCCAATGTAAATAAAAACATCAACGTTAGTGTTTTGGGTTTTTTTCCCAACATGCATGCTGATGAAATCACTCTTAATAAGTTGAGATTTATATGGGGCCTTTTTTTTTTTAAGATTTTATTTATTTGAAAGAGAGAGAGAGAGAGAGAGAGAGAGAATTTTTGCACTGGAGCAGGGGGAAGGGCAGAGTGAGAAGGAGAAGCAGACTCTCCCTGAGCAGGGAGCCCTATGTGGGGCTCAATCCCAAAACGCCGGGATCACAGCACGGAGACACACTTACCTGACTGAGCCATGCAGGCGCCCTGAAGTCTGTTTTCTAACTTCCTTTCATAACCAGTTCCCAGTCTCTGTCCCTTTTATGCCCGTGCAGTATATTTAAATTTGTGTTACATAACAGTATGGTCTGACAAATTTCCTAGAAGACAAGACTGACTTCCTTAAATGTATTTTCACATACGTCACAGATACTTCACATCATCGCTGACCTCTAAATTTTCTCTCCACAGGTCCTCAGAAATAATTTTGTAATTAATGTTTTATCATTAGAAGTACTTAATACTCACAGGAGTTTTTCTTCTCGAGCAGTATTCTCTACCTTAGAAACAGAGCACACTGGTTTGAATGAACTTTAATATTTTATTATCATTTGGTCAGGCTCTACAATATAGTGCCTTGTTTTGGATATAATGTGTGTATGTGTTTAACATTCCAAAACATGTGTCTACTACACAAGAGAAATCTACACTCATTTTATATTTATACTCATTACTCTATTTTTAGTAAATATTAAAATTTTCTTCATATCTATCCTGCACGTCTTCCCGTTTATTTTGACTTTATAATTTTATTATAAAATTATAGTTCTATAATTACTACAGTATAGCTATAGTAAGTGTGATATTATCTTCAATTAAAATGTGATGTAGTGTGGCCCCTGGGTGGCTCAGTGGGTTAAGCCTCTGCCTTTGGCTCAGGTCATGATCTCAGGGTCCTGGGATCGAGCCCTGCATCGGGCTCTCTTCTCAGCAGGGAGCCTGCTTCCCTCTCTCTCTCTCTCTGCCTGCCTTTCTGCCTACTTGTGATCTCTATCTGTCAAATAAATAAATAAAATCTTTAAAAAATGTGATGTAGTTATTTTTTATGATGTTTGTAACAGGCACAGAATGTATGCAGCTAACTGGCTCCTAATTATTCTTCAAGGGTCATGTCCATCCTCTCTGGTGGCCATGAGTCTGGGTTATTCATGTACCTAAGCTGTGTGAATCATAATGTTTGATTTCTTTGATCGCAACCTTAGATCCTACTGAGTAATCTGACATATGTCAAATCAAAATCTTTAGAATATTTTTAATTACATCTCTGAAAGAAGGAGATGTAAGGATGTAAACATGTCTGTTACTACCAGAATCTGGGTCTTATACCACGAGAGAGTCTATCAGAGAAAATAAAATAAAATATATGAATAAAACAGAATAATATGTGAGAGATACAGACTTCTATGCTGATCCTAGCTTTGACAAATTCTACCCTTGTTCTTCCTGAAATTTAGTTATGTGACTTCACAAAATATGTCTGTCTGTGTGTATGTATTTATGTATTTGTTATTTCATTTTGCTTAAGCCAGTGTAAATTGTAGTTGCTATTGCTTCAAGATACTACATTAGAAATATTTGTGCCTATTTTAGAAAATTATAAATTTAGTCACAATAATAGAAATAAAATAAACTTTAACCCTAAAACTATGCACCTAGATTCATTGTTCTTACAATAAGAATTGTCAATAATGCATGTAATGTTTTACATCATTTATCCCTTTCTTGCCAGTTATCTCTTTACTACCTCCTGGCCCACATTTACCCTGTTTTGTCCTGCTCTTCAGGGACTGAAGGAGATTCTGTAACCATTTCTTTTGCAAGCTGGCACAGTGTTCGACTTCACCAGTAGGGTGCACGGGAAGGACATTGAAAGACCACTGAGACAGGTCATTTTCTAGTTTCATCATTTGCTACCAATTTTCTGTCTGTTAAGAAAAATTATCTTTTACTGGTATTTTAAAGTCTTTGCTAACTTAAAAATATGAATTATCTATGGACCTGCTTCTATTAGTTATTTTTTATCTTGATATTGACGGTATTTTCCTGCCTTTTTATATGTCCAACGATTTTTTTTTTTTAATGTTTGCTTGACGTTTTCATCATAGCATCGATGATACCTTTTCTCCACTGGAGAATGGCTGTTTGCCTCAGTCTGTCAGCAGTGGAGCCCAGAAAGGGCAGGGCTTCAATTTTGGTTAAGACTTACTACACATTTGATTTGTTTCCTTTTGTTGAATGTGACTCTCTTGGGTTTTTGCCTGAGAACAAGATGGATCTCTATCTCCAGAGCCCTGAAAGACTGTGAAGGGCAGGTTTTCCCTTGAGCAGTCTCTAAATTATTTTTTTCACCCTTTATTCCTGCAGCTTAAAATTTTGGCAGATGTCTTAAGGGGCTGCTTAGTCACGTGTCTGAGGCAGCCACCACCTTTGAGGACATTTGTCTCCCAAACACTGTAAAACTAAAAGAGATTTCATGCTGATTTACCAGACCAGTCTGCCCCAGAAATCAGCCAGGTTATGAGAAAAGTCACAGTTGCCTTTGAGGGTCCTTCAGTCTTCCATCCCACGCAGCAGTCCTGTGCATTTGGGAGGCATGGCTGGTGTCTCTCTCCCACAGTGTTGATCCTGCTGCTGTGGGCAAATTGGAATCTCAGCTTACGCCCAGAATCAAATACCTCCTAGGGGAGAAACAGGCCATCTGGGAAGGACTCTACTCCACAGATTTAATATACAGTGAAACATATAATTTTTGTAATTTATCTGACTTTCCTTATGAATTTTGTGGGGTGTGGAAATATTAACAATCTACCACAACCCACCTGAAAGTACAAGTTTTTACTTATCTTTACTAGATATATTTTCACGCAATAAAATTCATTCAATCTAGATACGCACCTTGAAAAGTTCTGGCAATTATATATGATCCTGTGGCTACCAAAAGTAATTGACATTTCTATCACCTTAATGTGTTTCCCTACACTTCACTGAAGATGATTCTCTAGTTATGTTAATTTTTCTCTTAGAGATGATTTTTTCTTTTTTAAATATTTATTTATTTATCTGACAGAGAGAGCCACAGTGAGAGAGGAAACACAAGCAGGGGGAGTGGGAGAGAGAGAGAAGCAGGCTTCCCACTAAGCAGAGAGCCAGATGCTGGGCTGGATCCCAGGACACTGGGATCATGACCCGAGCCAAAGGCAGATGCTTAAGGACTGATCCACCCAGGTGCCCCTGATTTTGTTTTCTTATCGAATTTCTTTTCCTAAGTCTTATTTCACAACTCTTGTTTGTTTTTATATATTTCCATTCCAAGTTTTTGAATTTCTGACTTGTGGCATCCTGTTATATCTTTCATTGCTTATTTAATTATAATTAATTTGTTTTGAAGTATTGTGTTATATGTGTTCTCCCTTTTGTGGTTGGATTTTTGGGAAGTGTTTTTAATAGCTAATTAATATAGATTATCTCCTGTTTTATTCTTGCTATTTCTTTTTATGGATGATGCCTGCCTTTTCCCATTCATTTTAATTTGTGCTGATATTTTTTCTGGACCAAAAATTACAAGTATTTCTAAAGCAAGGCCAACTTTCTAGGTAATCTTTCCTGTTGGTAGGCAAATGCAGTTTCTTAAATACATGGCACCTTTTTTTGATAGAAAAGTTTGCTAAATCTGATTTTGTAATGAGACCTTTGCTTTTTACCTTCTAATTTGTTTTTTATATCATCATTAGGTCTCTAAGTGCTATCTTCCTCTTCTAAGAGTCCTTTCCTCCCTGAAAAGTAGTGTCTTCTAAACACTATTGTGATTGTGAACACATCAGACTATGCCTTTAAGTTCCCTAGTAGTCAGAGCTCTGATCTGCTCCTTCTTAGGCCATTTCTCAATATTTCCTTTCTGAGGGCCAGAACTTTGTCTCTGCAGGTGGTGTTACTCATTTATCCACTATTTATCCATTTATCCACTATTAGGACTTTGCTATATTTTCCTTATTTTCACCTGTCTCTATGTAGTGCTGTGGAATTAGGAGTAGGCATGAGTATTTTCAAATATTTGCATATATTGTAATAGGGTTCCCCAAAGAAAGAGAGCCAATAAGAAATACATATGCATATATATATATACACATATATATGTTTGTGTCATATATTGTGTGTGTGTGTATAATTATTATTATTATTTATTTATTTTTTTTTACTGAAGAACTGAGAACCAGATTAGCTACTGGTATAAGCCCTAGAATCCAAAGGCCTGAGAACCAAGAACTCCAATGTCAGAGGGCAGGAGAAGAAGGATATCCTAGATCAATGTGAGAGAGAGAAAATTCATCTTTCCTCTGGTCTTTTTGGTCTGTTCAGACTCTCACAGACTGGATGATCCTCATCTCACTTTGGTGAGGGAAGATCTTCTTTATTTAGTATATCGATTCAAACGTTAACCTTTTCTGGAAACATCTTCAAAGATATATTATTTTACAAGCTCTCTGGTCATCCCTTAGCCCAGTTTTGACATATAAAATGAACCATCACATATAGGTGAACAAGAAATTTAAAGAAGTCTCCTAGTTTTGATTGGGTTTGATATTTGGAAGAGGTAGGAGATTTTTTTAAACCAAATTCTGTATTTCTGACCTATTTCCTTAATTTTATTTGGATGCCTGGCAATTTAGGTGTTTACCTGAGAAAGCCAATTCTTCCCTCATTTCTACTTTTCCTTTTCTCAGTATTTAACTCAATATTCATGATGTTCTGGTTATCCCAGACCTTTTTAAGTTTTAAAATACATAAACTCATTGCAGCCTCAAAACCTTTGTGTATCATTTTCCCTCTAACTTCATGTTCATGCTTTAGATCTTTAAATACTTAAGTCCTTATTATCTGAATGTCTGGTCATATTTTACCCATCCTTTCAGAATTTTGGAGATATCCTAACCAAAGTAGCCCCCACTCCTCAATGAAATAATCCTCCCTTATAACTACTGTACCATTTTTTTTTCAAAATACTTATCACTCTATGAAATGTATTGTGTATATATCTGTTCACATATTTGTAAGCTGCCTTCTCCAGTAGCATGTAACTTCAGAAAAACAGACATTATATTTGTTATTATTGTATTTTCACCATCTAGAATCATGCCTACACACAGTAGGTATGAGACACATATTTGTTGAACAAATAGTTTTGTCAGATTCAGTTTGAATTTTTTTCCTCCCATTTGTAAACAGTAGTACTCTGAGCAAAATCCAATATTTTGCTGGAAAACAGTGTCAACTCTGTGTTCCATTTTGATTTATCACATGAGGAGTGTTCTCTGTTCTGGAAGTAGGATTACTGGATCAAACTGAAACTTTGAATTATGATTCAATTTATAGTTTTTGTATAGACATCATCTGAAAGTTATTTAAACTTCTGTCATTATTAATAAAGAAGCATTTTATGTCATTCTGACCTATGTGTAAGTTCAGAGGGAGAATTCCCTGCTGAAAAGCATTTCTTGTGATGTAGGCTTTCTAAGTTTCTCTGCACGATTTCTCTCTATGCACAACTTTCACTCTGCAGGGAATATTATTTACCCAATATTCTTTACTCTACCTCAAAGCTGTAAGCACTTTCAAGAGGCTCACTAACAAGATATAAACATAACATTTATCATTTCACAAATGTTTGCTTTTCTTTGAAACCCTTTTCCTGAAACTTAAACTCTACAACAAACCTTAGTCTTTAAAGGTCCATAACAAAGGAAGAGAAAACTAAAAATGAGAAAATTGCACAACACTCTGGTACTCCTCCTTTGAGCTCTGTAGGGTTCTCAATTTTTCCAAGACATTTGAGCCAAAAGAAGATGCAATTTTGGCTGTTCCTTCTCTGAGCAGTATCCCTGGGGCAGAGTATATTAAAAAATGAGAGAAAAAGAAAAAAAGAGAAAGAGAAAGAGAGAGAACTCACCATAGTATGCTAAAGTCTGCTCTTGTCAGCGTGTATATTCACTTGTCATTTCTGAGAGCCACATTTCACAAACATCTTTGTGCCACACTGTAAGAGTCACTATACATTACAGATATTACAGGGTTAGGAAAATTCAGAAATATATGCTACTGAAGGACAATAACACAGAAAATAAATATTACCCAATAAATTTAATAACAAAAAATGTAGAAAATGTACATTATTCAATGAACACTGAAATAATTTGCAATGTGTACATAATTCTCCTAACAAAACATTGTCCATGGATAATGGACATATATTAACTCATATATTGTCATGTGTTATGTCATGTCATATATTAATTCAATATACACACATTTTATTTTAGTGCTACAGCTAATAAAAAAAAATCTGAGAAGCCAAAAACACATACAGTATATCAGCTCCTTGAGAAGTTAATTCAATTTCAGTATTTTTACATATAAAAGTATAATTAAAGAAATTAAAGTTACCATTTGAACTATTCAAATACAAATTTAATGGCCATTTTTAACACAAAATATTGAGTATGATTAGAAAACATGATGACATTTTCCCCACAAAACATATTTTTGGATTTTTTTCACATTTTGCTTTTCTCATTTTCCTCGTTACTTAGAATTCCAGTTAACCCCATGTACTTATCGTTACTCTGTGCATTCTGACCTCCTTGAATGTGTTCATGTTATTCCCTTTGTCTTGAGCTATGAAGGGTATCCCCATTTTTTTTTCTTGACTAACTTACTAACCTGGCTGTAACAGGTGCTTTATAAAACCAACAATGTTTAGTGTCACATAAAAGGGTTGGAGACCATATAAAGCAATGAAATGTTGGATTGGATACTAAATGTTTTTTCATTCTACCTGTGGTGGTACTGTTGAACTTAGTGGCATAAAATAAGGAACAGTGTGCAGAGGATATTCAGCCATCATGAGCCAATATGAACCAAAAGATGATTTTTTTAAAAAGAATAAAATCATGACAAATGTAAAGAGGAGCACATTTTATTTTTCCTTTTAGAGGCAAGTTTTTTCAAATTTCTCTACAGTTGTCTCTCCATAACACAGAAATCCCCTGTATATCTACAGAAAATAATTATTTTGCATTGCTATCAGTTATCTAACAACTTACAAAATCATAAAATAGTTCCCAACATGTCAGCATCAGGTAACGTGGAGAGTGTGCTCTAGGCCATGCATAGATTTCCATTAAAGCAGAAATTTTCTCCCACAAATGTGAGAGTGATAGTATGAAATGTATCAGTTAACTCTGACATATTTAAAGATTTAAATTTAAAGATTTAAATCTGACAGATTTAAATCAGAGTTCTATAACTGAGATTTCTCAGAGGTTGTACAACACAAAACAGTGGTATTTTTACTCACAATGATTAGAAAAAGCATAGATCATTAGGAAAGTTTAGGAACTGTAATGATGATATTGTGTTTACCTACCCTTACAGTTCTGATTTATTATATTTCACTTAACTTGGATTTGGATCACCAACTTGAGAAAAGTAGAAAAGCACATACCTTTTTCCCCAAGAACAGATGAAATGAGGAGATCACACAGGCAATTACTTGCATATTTAAGAATAAAAAAGGGCCATACCTTCACATAAACCTTTGTAAAATCCTGCCTTTGGCCCCTGGCCTAGAGCACATGTACAGAGTTTTATAACACACTCTTTGGAATCGTTGCCTCTGGTTTTGGCTTTTGTGGGTGTTTGCCCAATCTGTTTGGTGGAGTTAGTCCAATTCTGAGTAAAAGTGAGGAGGCTGACTTCACATTTATTGTTTAATTGCCTCATAGCTCCTCATCACTTTGGCTGTGTAAGTCTGGCCTGAAGATGCCAATAGGGAAAGGGAGATCACCATTCTCTCCAAATAACATCATTTTCTAAATGACTATTGACATTATGAAGTTACTCAAGCTAACCTATTAAAAACATAAAAAGGCAATTGAGTTAGCTTACTAACATTACAGCAATATTCTATTCAAGAGATTGAGAAGCTGACTCCTCAGTATGCTAATGTACACCTCTGACAAGGAATACATGAATACTGAATTCATACATTCAGCAAGAACTAAGTGGACTACGGACTAGGTTCCTCACAGCACATAATTAGAATTAGTAACAAAATAAAATTGTAGTCAAAGGAAAGATAGTTATTTCTACTTAGCCATGTGTATCCCCATTTCTAGTGTGTTTTATTTGCATTATTCACAGTGTCTTATGTAATCTGTATCTGTTCCCATTAGTATAATTCTTTTTGTAGCAAAATAAGACCATCGATCAATACCATCTATAGTAAAAATGCAATTACATAATACTATTTGAAGTTTGGTTACTTGTCTTAAGTAATATTGCGTAACATTCACTTTTTCCCCTTGCACATTGCATACAAATTCTTTAATAGACTTTCAGAAGAAACGGCGTTAAAATAATTGTCTTTCCTTATATAATTTATTCTTTATGCTTTTCTTGAAAGAATAAAAATGCAATTCATTTTTTCTTTTATCCCATTGTGATGGCTCCATGGGTTGAAAGTTAGATGTTATACAAGAACAGCATTTAATGAGATGCCTATGGACAATAATGTATTTGAATTATTAGGATAATATCAGATTCAAACACAAAAGAATGTATTAATGTTATAAAAACCAAGTTATTTTTAAATTTCTGCTTCACTTTATTTCTTTACATATTTTACACTTGTTTTTCAAAGGATACTATTTGAACCTCTGAAAATTTATTTTTCAAAAACTTTCTCTTTCCTTGGTGAAGAGTGTCAGTATTGTATTCATTTGGATACCATGTAGTAATGCAGGGGTCTTCATACACAGAGTGACTTTTATGTACTTAAGACTCTCCTAAGAGTGATATACCTGAATACTTAATTGTTTTCTCTATTGTTCCTGAGGTAAATTCTCTTCCTGAGCCACAAGATATTTTATCCATTAACAAATATATTAAAACAAAACTGGGTAAACTTGACTATTATGAGACTGAATTTCTGCTTAAGATTATCCATCAAATAATAAAATACCATGAAAATAATTTTATCCATTTTTAAAAAAGATTTATTTACTTATTTTTAGAGAGAGAGAGAGCTAGAGAGAGCATGAGTAGGGGGAGGGGTCAAGGGAGAAGGAGAGAAGTCTCAAGCGGACTCTCCACTAAGTCAATGTGGGGCTTGATCTCAGGACACTGAGATCACGACTCAAGCAGAAATCAAGAGTTGGGTGCCCAACTGACAGAGCCACCCACACATCCCTTGTCAATTGTTTTTTATTAGAAAAGAAGTCTCCTATGCTATGAATAAAACAAAAGCAAATAAATGATCACATCACTTTTATATGTGGTACCTCTTTTGAATGGGTTTTAAAGTGATTTTTACAAATAAAGATATGATTTATTTGATATGCTTTCATTTTATGAAGGGTTTTCCATTATATTATATCAAATTTTTAACACTTTTATAAACAGAATGACAAAGCATGCACTATTATTTCAATACAATTGTGTTATTTATATTCACTAAAGACATAGTATGGGATTGTAGAGAAAGTATTTTTTGTTTGTTTTTCAACATTAGGACTTTCTGTAAAGATTTTACTTAAACTTTGGATGTGGACTAAAAGACAAGTCTTGAAAATTAAATTATGGCTTATTATATAGAAAATTCTAGAGATTTTCCTTAAGAGATGTATACATTTACATTTCAGGGTGGATAAGACAAAGACCACTAAGATAATCCCAGGGGTTCTAAAGCTTAGGGATATTTCTTTGATTTTCCCCTAGAAATATAAATATATATTCCAAAAGATAAGAACCCAGGATCCTTCCCTGAATTTTTTTTTAAGATTTATTTATTTATTTTGAGAGAGAGAGCAAGAGCATGCAAGTGGACGGGGGGTTCAGAGAGAAAGAATTTCAAACAGACTCCATACTGAGCACAGAGCCCATTGCTGGGCTCAGTCTCAGGACCATGAGATCCTGATCTGAGCTGAAATCAAGAGCTGGATGTTTAATTGACTGAACCACTCAGTTGCCCCAGAGATTCCCTTTTGAATTCCCAATAGAATTGTTTACATTAGGAGCAAAATATTTCTGTCTACCTTTAAGGAAGAGAGGAAGGGACAGCTGACTCACTCATATAATCCCCTACTTTCATATTTTCAAGGTTTCTTGCCTATAGCACAGACTGTAGTACATATGGGTAATCTCTTATTCTCATCATGTTGTTCTGGAAGGGTAAATTGGGGCTCGGAGACCCAGAACCATTACTGGGTATAAGTAAATAGGAATCTGCCTTGTTCCAGAAACCACATGTATGCATTCAGAATAATATTAATAAATATATATTTTAAAACTTAACACACAATCTTTCTTTTTTTTTTTAAGATTTATTTATTTATTTATCTGACAGAGAGAGAGAGAGCACAAGCAGGGGGAGGGGCAGGCAGAGGGAGAGGCTTCTCACTGAGTGGAGAGCCTGATGTGGGGCCCAATCCCAGGACCCTGGGATCATGACCTGAGCCTAAGGCAGATGCTTAACTGACTGAGCCACCCAGGTGTCCCTACACTCAATCTTTCTAAACAGATAATTATTTTAACATATAATTGTTAGGGAATGAATGTTTGTGTGCCCTTTCCCCCCCAAAAAAATAAAATTGCATGCTGAAACTCCAACGCTTCCCATGTGATGGCATTAGGGGATGCAGCCTTTGGGAGATGATTAGAATTAGATGAGGTCATAAAGATAAAGCATTCATGAAGGGGACTATTGTCTTTATCAGATTCATGATGGGGTGTGTTTCTTCTGCTCTGTTCATCATCATGTGGTGATACAATGAGAAGATGGTTATCTGCAAGCCAGAAGAGTGTTCTCACCAGAACCCGACTCTACTGGCACCCTGAATTTGTTCATAAGGCACCAAGTTTTTGATATTTTTTTTAAAGTAGATACTTTAATTTATTTATTATTTGTCAGAGAGAGAGGGAGAAGGAGAGAGAGCGAGAGAGAGCACAGGCAGACAGAGTGGCAGGCAGAGGCAGAGGGAGAAGCAGGCTCCCTGCAGAGCAAGGAGCCCCATGTGGGACTCGATCCCAGGATGCTTGGGATCATGACCTGAGCCGAAGGCAGCCGCTTAACCAACTGAGCCACCCAGGCGTCCCTTGATACTTTGTTTTAAGAGCCCAAACTGCTTAAGAAAATCTTTGCTAAATCCCTGGGCAAAATATTTCCAAGTTTGTCAATGTTTTAATATTTTAACACATGGGGCACCTGGGTGGCTCAGTGGATTAAAGCCTCTGCCTTCGGTTCAGGTCATGATCTCGTGTCCTGGGATTGAGCCCCACATCGGGCTCTCTGCTCAGCGGAAAGCCTGCTTCCCCCTTTCTCTCTCCCTGCCTCTCTGCCTACTTGTGATCTCTGTCTGACAAATAAATAAATATAAAATCTTTAAAAAATATTTTAACACTAACTTGTCTTTGAAAGCACAATGAGAGCTTATATTTAAGCACTTGCCAGATCTTAGTAAGAATGCCTACAGAAAAGCAGGCAAGACAAAATTTATAATGCTTGCTTAAGAAAACCAGAGTTCTGTGTCATTCATGAATTGATGAACAATTTTTACATAGAGCAGACTTTCAGATTTTCCAGAAAATGACAGAGATATTTTAAAATATTCACTAAACTGACAAAATTACGTCAATGATTTCCAGTGTTCCTAAACCTCAGCAAAGCCCCTCACGGTTCATCACCACTTCAAGGTCAGTCCCTTCAAGGGCCAACCTTAACAACTGTCACTTAGTTCCACCACTATGTGGAAGCAGGCAGTGTTCAACTCAAGTGGACATCTGATGTTCCTACTGAGTTCTTTATTTGTGATGTGGAAACTATGAATATTCTTCCCATTTGACCACATAGAAAAAAGTCAGAAAGGAAAGGTTAAGTTGTGAATTGACTCAGATAGACTGAGAGACAAATCAACCAACCACTATGGCTTGAGGCGGTGAATTTCCATTGAGAGATGTTACCATCTGCCAGCACGGCATGTTACGAGACAAATGAACCTGAAGGTGTTAAGATTGAAGAAGTCGATATTTGGGATATTCTTTTGGGTTTTTTATAGTACATGTAGAGTACACTAGCAGTTTTGAATTTCAACCAGTGTTAAGAAAGAAAACTCAAAGTTTCCCACAAAATTTTTTTAGATCTCTATTTGAAAAGCCCAATTACTAACATAACTGTAGGAATGATAATACAAAATTTAAAGCATGGATGTGAAGCCACTTCAGATAAGTGTCCCTGGGTACACAAATATTATAGAAATCCTTATTTGTAATTCAGATGCCGCTGCTGTATGATAGATATCTTTTTTTTCTCCTCAATGAGGGTGTGATTCTTTAAATCGCATGTAAATTTCTGTAATCCAAACCATCTCTTCTGTAAATTCAATCGAATGCTTCTTTTGCAGCTGAAAGACCTGCCACTGTAATGACTAACTGAAAGACAAGGTAGTCTTCTCTGGAAACAACTGCCAAAAACATAGGACATGCCATTGGATCAACCCTTTTAGTTCCAGGGGCAGTAGCATCTTCAAAGGAAGAAGCAATTGATTCATACGAAGCAACCTCAGGCTAATTCTCTAATTAGGTGACAATTTAGAGTCAGTGCATGCCCTAAGTGCTATGTGGAGTATGAAGTACAGACTGGAGAAGATGCCCAGTTGTGGTACTGGAAGGAAAGCAGATGGCTGGGAAAACGATTTTTATAATTATTTCAGAGTTTTAACTTTCAAGTCAATTTAACATTATTATTTAAATTTAATTCTTGGAATTTCCATTAGGAAAACCATGTAAATATTTTCCATTTTCTAAAACAATTTACCAAGTAGATCAGTAGACATGCAATCAAAGTTTTGCCATGGCATCAAATTGAAATAATTTTGCCTCTGTGCTCTGCTCTTTGAACACAACAACTGTTCAAGACATTTAACCTTGTTTGAATGCATTGTTCAGTAAAAGAACTGTATGCGCCATGTGTACATTGTATTTTTCTCTAAAATATACCTGCTTTGGGACGCCTGGGTGGCTCAGTTGGTTAAGCGGCTGCCTTTGGCTCAGGTCATGATCCCAGCGTCCTGGGATCGAGTCCCACATCAGGCTCCTTGCTCGGCAGGGAGCCTGCTTCTCCCTCTGCCTCTGTCTGCCACTCTGTCGGCCTGTGCACGCTCGCTCTCTCTCTCTGACAAATAAATAAATAAAATCTTAAAAAAAATAAAATAAAATATACCTGCTTCAAAAAGTATGTGCATTGGCTTGCATATAAAAAATTGGAATGGAGGGACACCTGGGTGGCTCAGTGGGTTAAGCCTCTGCCTTCTGCTCAGGTCATGGTCCCAGGGTCCTGGGATCGAGTCCTGCATCAGGTTTTCTGCTCAGCAGGGAGCCTACTTCCCCCCGACCTCCCACCTGCCTCTCTGCGTACTTGTCATCTCTATCAAATAAATAAATAAAATACTTTTAAAAAATTGAGATGGAAATAGAAACAGTATTTTAAAAATTGAATTTGCAATCAGTCACAGTGAAAGATAAACTGTATTTTGAAAATAGTTTTCCAGACAAAGGGATTAAAAATTCTCTTATAAATATTGATAACTGTACAGGTTTATTAAATTTGTAATTTGTGAATCTCGACTCATATTTCATTTGTTGTATATAAAAGTTGTGCATTTTAATCAACATGTTAATGCAATAAAGAACATTTATTAGCACCTTTGTTGATATTTATTTGGACTTGATATTTATTTGGGTTAACTTCACTGGGATCTCTCTAGTTTATCAGTGTCTTGTTCACCTGAAACTGGTACACTGCCTTGCAAAGATCTTTGTTCATTTCCAAGCTTGGTTATCCCTGACTCCTTCATTGCAGGCATCTCTGATTATATTCCATTCATTTGGTAATTTGCCACACCTCAGGATTTCTTCCTTAGTAACTGTTTTTAAAAATATATATATGTTAATCAAAGTTTGGGAAGTGAGACTACTAGTTACTCTCAGGAGGGTCTTTAGCATAGAAGGTGGGTTTTCTCACCCCAAATCAAAACTGATGAAATTATAAGAGCAAGAAGAGAAAGGAATTTAGGAAATAAATTAAAACAATAAAGTGTATGCTCAGACAATGCAGGAGACCGGAGAGTGTGGGAGATTCATAACTGCGGGCTGAGATCAGAGGGCAGCTGGAAGATGCCTGGAGAGGTTAGGTTGAAGTAAGTCTTAAAAATTGGCTCTTGCTTTTATGCCCCACATTGTTTTGGGAAAATGATTGCCTGACCTTTTGCTGCAGAAATCAACACCAGCTGATAATCGGAGTCTGCAGGATATCAAGACAGTGCAAAAGTTTCAATGGAGTAAACAGTTGATTTAAAAATGTGTCCAGTGTCCAGAGCTTTTGCTTCTTGAACTTTCACTTCTCCCTTTCCTCTCAGTGTAAGTTGTACCCTGGAAATTACTTCTGCATATGCTGCTGCTCCTTAAAAATTTGAAGATAAGACCAAGACCCAAGGGTTGTGTCTTACGTAGGAGGTAGAGGAGCAAGGAAGGGAGAGCACACCGCTTCTGAGGTGTGTGGAGCATACCACTCTGAGGCCAATGCTCTCCTCCTCTCCAAACTCACAGACAGAAGCCATGACCAATCTTACTATCAAAAGAGCTAATTTCACTGAAAGCACAAATTTATAGACCAAAACTAAATACCTTGAGGGTATAAATTAAAAATATATATAATACACTGACAAACATATTTCACTGAAGGAAAGTTACGTGAATAGAAAGACAAATAATTAAAAATATACTTATTTCTTAAGGGTAGAAGGTAAAATACCAGCAACATAAAATAATAATAGAAAATAAGACCCAAGTGTTCTGGTTTCTAGTTTTGAATGTAAGGAGCTTAGAAGTTACTGCTCCATTCTCACAACAAGTAAAAAAGAGAACAAACTGAAAAATAACCAACAGTTCTTGAATCCATAAGGGAGGAGAGGACCAGGGCCAACTATTGACCTGGATGATGGAGAAAGAGGAGAATATGGGGTATCATGGCTGAATGGAGCAGACTCACTAGCAGATATGGGGTTGATAGGATGCCTGGATAACTCAGTCGGTAAGCGTCTGCCTTTGGCTTAGTTCATGATCTCAGGGCCCTGGGATCGAGCCCTGCATCGGGCTCCCTGCTCAGAGGGAAGCCTGCTTCTCCCTCTTCTAATTCCCCTGCTTGTGTTTCCCCTCTCGCTGTCTCTATCAAATAAATAAATAAAAATCTTAAAAAAGAAAGAAAGAAAGAAATGGGATTGAGGGAAAGAGTGTTGGGTAGGAAAACCTGAACTGTAATTAAGAAATTGCTAGAAACTCACCATACATAATCTCAAGAGTCAAAAACTCCAGAAGGACCCAGTCATAGGAGGATTTCACAGTAATGTGAGATTTACCTCCAGGAGGTTGATTTGATTCCCTCAGAAATATGGAGATAAATCTCTTAAGTCTTCTAGCAGGAGGAAAAGAAAGGCACCATTTTGAAATACACCAGAGTAATCTGTTTTCCTTAACAAGGCCTGCCCTCAAGGGACACCAGTTAACCAGAGCCTAACCTGCTAAGAGATTACCAAAGCCTAACTGGAGAGGAGAAATACCCAATTCCAGCAGGCTCTAGGCTTTTACACAGAGGAAGAGGTAAATGTAACTCCTGCCCATCTAAGAGGAGAAAAAAAGAAAAGAAAAGAAAAAAGAAAGAAAAGAGAAAAGGAAAGGAAAAGAAAAGAAAAAAAGAAGAAAGAAAAGAAGAGAAAACTGAGAAACATGGGGAATTCACGGCCCAGAGACATAGGCTCACCTAAAGACTAAGACATTCAGGAAACTGCAGAAAGTTTCCCCTACCCCGTGCCTCACCATCAAATTACTAAAACTTGTTTCTTTTTAAAAAGCAGTTTCTTTTACCCCGTGCATCAAGTCCAGGTAAAACGATGGGCACATCAAAAAGCAATTGAAATCAGCCACATGAGGGTACAGAATCATCTTCGGCAAACCAGGAAGGGGGCTCTCACCAGACCACCTGTCCCAAATACAAGTTTGCTGTTCAAGCCACCTAGTCTATGGCATTCCATTTTAGGAGCCTGGACTGACTAAGGCAAACACCTCACTGGACACACTGAAAAGCATCCTTCTTCTTTTTTTTTTTTTTTTTTAAGGTTTTATTTATTAGAGTGAGCACAAGTGGGCAGGGAAGGTTAGGAGGGGCAGGAGAAAGAATCTGAAGCAGATTCCCCACTGAGCCTGATGTGGGGCTGTATCCTAAGATTGCTGTGAGAGCCTGAACTGAACAGAAACCAAGAGTTGAGGCATTGGTTTCTGAGGCAGAAACCAAGAGTTGACGGCCAGCCTGGAAAGCATTCTTTTTAAGCACATATGGTCTATTCATATTGGACTCTACAGGAAGTCTTAATTTATTCTAAATATTCAATAACATTTCACAAAATGCTTAATGTTTTCTATCTCTTATTAACAAATAATCCAGTGATAATCTTTCTTCAGGCCAATTAGTTTTCACAGTGGTTTTCATAATAAATCCTAAACTTTGGATTAACATACAAATTTGAACTATACAGTGGAGGTAGGATTTTATTCTGACAGAAAACCACTATGACCTACCTAATTAGTTCAACAATGAAGACTGGCTTTCTTAATTGGGTTATGTGAGGGGATCAAAAAATTATTAACAAATATTGCATTGGCAAATGTAAATTACAATGAAAAGTATTCCAATTTTCATAACCCTTTCTGAGTACATAAGATTAAACAACATGTCTCTAGGTGAAAAAATAACAGATGTAATTAATAGTCAGTTGATAATACTTGGTAAATCATTTTTGGTATACTTCCCAGAAATTGGGTCATGAATGATTCTGTTAGCACACTAACAAATTTTTTTTTTGCAAGCCAGTTGATTCTCAAATCTTTGCTTTCAACAGATTGAAGATGAATCTTATTTTCCAGCTAATATCTCATGAAAGTAAATTTATTAATCACTACATAACCTTTGCATATAATTAAAAAAATCCAAATAACTCAGTGACATTTCTGCAACAAAAATAATATCTTCTTATCTATCTATCTACCTATATATGTATTTTTTAAATAAATTTTATTTATTTATTTGACACAGAGAGAAATCATAAGTAGGCAGAAGTAGGCAAAGAGGCAGGCTCCCTGCTGAGCAGAGAGCCCGATGGGGGGCTCGATCCCAGGAGCCTGGGATCATGACCTGAGCAGAAGGCAGAGGCTTAATCCGATGAGCCACCCAGGTGCCCCTATCTATGTATTTTTTAAAGATTTTATTTATTTATTTGACAGTGAGAGAGACAGCGAGAGAGGTAACACAAGCAGGGGGAGAAGGATAGGAAGAAGCAGGACTCCAGGACCCTGGGATTATGACCCGAACCAAACATAGACGCTTAACAAATGAGCCACTCAGGTCCTCCTTATCTATTTATTTCTATGAATAATAATTTTAACAATAAAAATTAAATTTATTTATTTATTTTTATTTTACATTCAATTAGCCAACATACCATACATCTTTTTTTTTAATTTTTATTTTTTTATAAACAATTTTTTATTCCCAGGGGTACATGTCTGTGAATCTCTAGGTTTACACACTTCACAGCACTAACCATAGCACATACCCTCCCCAATGTCACGTAGTGTTCAACAATTCATTAGTTGCTTATAACACCCAGTGTTCATTGCAACATCTGTCTTCCTTAATACTGTCACCTGGTTACCACATGCCCTCACCCCTCTCCCTTCTGTAACCCTCACTTTGTTTCCCAGAGTACAGAGTCTCTCATGGTTTGTCTCCTTCTCTGATTTCCTCCCATTCCATTTTCTCTCCCTTCCCGTATGGTCCTCTGCACTATTCCCTTTATTCTACATATGAGCGTAACCATCTAACTGTCTTTCTCAATGGTAAGTATTCATCCTTTCTGAGGGCTGAGTAATATTCCATGTATTTATGAACCACATCTTCTTTATCCATTCATTTGTTGAAGGACATATCGGTTCCTTCAGCAGTTTGGCTATTGTGGGCGTTGCTGTTATGAATCTTGAGGTGTAGGCACACCTTCTTTTCACTACATCTTTATCTTTGTGGCAGGATTCCTCTTTCTCCACATCCTTGCCAACATTTGCTGCTTTCTGTCTTGTGAATTTTTGCCATTCTAACTGGTGTAAGGTGCTTTCTTATTGCGGTTTTGATTTGTATTTCCCTGATGGCTAGTGATGTTGAACATTTTTTCATGTGTCTGATAGCCATTTGTATGTCTTCTTTGGAGAAGTGTCTGTTCATGTCTTTTGCTCATTTCTTGAGTGGATTTTTTTGTTTTTTGTGTGTTGAGTTTGAGAAGTCCTTTATAAATCTTGGATACCAACCTCTTATCTGTAATGTCATTTGCAAGTATCTTCTCCGATTCCACGGGTTGCTTCTTAGTTTTGTTGACTGTTTCCTTTGCAGTTTATCTTGAAGAAGTCCCCAAAATTCATTTTTGCTTTTGTTTCCCTTGCTTTTAGGGAGACGTCTTGAAAGAAGTTGCTGTGACTTTTGTCAGAGAGGTTATTTAAAAAGAATCTTAATGACTGATGAAATTCAATTCAGTCTACCAATATTTCATATATGTTAATGGATATATGGGGGGCAGGTGATTTTAAAGTAATTTATTATTATTAAGTGCTAGATGTTGAAATTGTTATTCCTAAAGGATTTAAATCTTGTTTTATCCTCAAAATAGGAAATATCTAAAAAAAAGTATGTCTCATTTCACTTAGCATAATACCCTTTAGAGAAAGACAGTTATCATATGATCTCTCTGATATGAGGAATTTGAGAGGCAGGGCGGGGTGTTGTAGGGGGTAGGGAAGGAAAAAAATGAAACAAGATGGGGTTGGGAGGGAGACAAACCATAAGAGACTCTTAATCTCATAAAACAAACTAAGGGTTGCTGGGAGGGTTGGGGGCATAGGGAGAGGGTGGTTAGGTTACAGACGTTGGGGAGGGTATGTGCTATGGTGAGTGGTGTGAAATGTGTAGCCTGATGACTCACAGACCTGTACCCCTGGGACAAATAATAATTATATGTTAATAAAAATAATTTTAAAATAGTATGTATTTCTTAACTGTGTTTCACAGAAATCAATCCATGTGTGTACCATTTTTTACAAATCTCTTTGGAAAAGAATTAAAAATTAAAATTGGTGTTTTGGAAAATGTTTCCTTCTGCTTTGTAAGAACACAATAAATAGTTATGTGTTTCCAAGTATTGCCAGATGAATAATTATAACAAAGTGCGAATTATTACAGGAATAATACCAAGATGAAAAAAACAAATTAAAATTTACTGTTTAAAGGGAAGAAAGCTATTAACTATGGGATAGATAGAAATTTTTAATTGTTGAAGATGTGATTATAATTTTATATATATATGTGTATATATATATATATATACATACAATATTGCAATATTGCAACCTTAGCTATAGAGGGTTTACTTACTTACTTACTTATTTATTTTATTGGGGGAGCAGAAGAAGAGAGAGAAAATCTTAGGCTAGCTCCATGTCCAGCTTGATCTCACAGCCCTGAGATCATGACCTGAGCTGAAATTAAGAATCTGATTCTTAACCACCTGAGCCACCCAGGTGCCCCTATAGAAGATTATTTTAATTAGTGTTGAATTTTTTTACCCAACATATTCTTCACCATAATATACATGCATCACCATATGTACAGATATTTAAAACCTATTTTAAATTTCATAAAATCTCAGAGTAGCAAAACAGAAATTTTGTTAATTGATCTGTTCGATATTGAATAGGAATTAGTGTTTCAATTTTTGGGGTTTTAGCTGTATCAGGAATAAGTTTGCCATTTCAGTGAAGATACATGATACTTGACTAATTCATCCCATTTTGAATAAATTTTCCTGTTTTGGTATGCTGTATTCTGTGTGCTTTTATGCCTTGCTTTTATATTGTAGGAAATGAACACTAGAGAGATATTTAGTGAAATTTATTATGATTTGTGAAAATAGTTGAAAAGTGTCTAACAAAAAATTTCCAAAAGTCTCATGCCTTTTCAATTAATTTCAGTAATATAATCATATCCACTAAATAAGATTCATACCAGGTTTTAAAAGTGTACCAGAGCAAATGAGTTCACTGAGTAGCATGATTCATTTACAGAATGTTTATTTGCTACAAATTGTTTTGCTTAGAGAATGTAGGTCAATGCTAGTTAAAAGATAGACACCCTCCCTGCCACATGCATATATGATGTGGCCAAATTTTTTATGTGGTAACAATTCAAAGTGTGTGTGTGTGTGTGTGTGTGTGTGTGTGTTTGTATTATTGTAGATTTACCTACAATACAATACAGTTTATTACCTCCAGTGCTAATAAACAGCTAGCACAACTCTAAATAAACAGAATCTATGCAATAATTCTAAGTGATATGTGTGTTATTATGCAATATTGCAACTGTCTTAATTTCCAAAAGATATCAATCTAGTGTTTCAAAGTTAAATCACCATGTACATATACAGAATATACCAATTCTGTCTTTAATAAACTATTTTTCTAAGATTTTTTCTTCTTTCTTTGTTTCTTTGACAGAGAGAGGGAGAGCACAAACAGGGAGAGCAGCAGACAGAGGGAGAGGGAGAAACAGGCTCCCCACTGAGCAGAAAGCCCAACATGGGGCTCGATCCCAGGACTCTGGGATCATGACCCGAGCTTAAGGTAGACACTTAACTGACTCATCCACCCAGACAACCCCTCTAAGATTTTCATTTTCATTTTTGATTGCAAAAATCCTGCTATTTCAACTATTTTTTTGATGAATTTAGAACTAGTATAAACCACAAAAATAAGCATAACGACAAGTAAAGTCTAAGAAAATTATATTTTTATTTTGGATGAATGACAATTAGGTATTTTTAATTAGACAGAAAATTCTGTACTCACATAACAGATGTGTTCAATTCTGAGTTGAGTTGCAAAAAGAACACTAGTAAGAAAGAACTCCACTCTTCTCTGGTTAGTAAACATAATAATTAATCCTACAGAATAGTTTATAAATTCACAGTCTTGGTGGCAAGAAAAGCTTATAAACACAAAGGAGAAAAAAACTAGCCAAATTTGACAATAACAAAAACTAAGATAATATTTATTTTAATAGCAATTATAAACTGTATTTCCATCTTATTCCTGGGATCTAGTGATATATTTAGAAAAATATATTTGCAAATGCATGCAGTATTTTTGGATGTCTATTTCTTCACTGATATTTAAACACAATTATTCTTAGAATCAAATAAAATGTTTTAGAAATTTTATTTATCAATCGAAATGAAAATTAGGAATAAGGGTAATGTCTAGAATAAATAACAGCTAAAATTGTATCTATAAATCATATCTAAGAAAGGAAAGATTGAATGCTCCTTGACCAAGAATTTTTTATCCTTAATGCATCCCTGTAGGGAATGTTGTAATATACACTTGATGGGGATTCTGAATTCTTTCTGTGAATAAATGAAAATTTTTATTTTCATAGACATTCACTAGCAGATATATAAACATGAAATCACTAGCAAATAATCCAGCAAAAATAAGGCTTGAACAAGTGTATATATAAAATATAGAAAGTATGAAATCAGGTAAAAGTTATTTAAATTTCTTCTTTCTCTTATTTCCTTTTCAGATTCATAATAAATGGCCTTTGCATCTTTGGGTTCATTGCCTGTACCTATCTCTGTGGATGGCTGACTGCATATTTCAGTCCTGTATGCATTTAGAAGAAAATACAGTTGCTTTAATATCATAATATCAGATTTCTCTAGTAATTGGGATCAAAAAGGTCCTTATAAAAAATAAACGTCATTACTATGTTATCACTTTGGGCAATGAGCTGAAGTATTTCATATATTTCTGTTTTCAGTCATAACAAGAAAGTTATGTGTATTCTTTAAAAAATATTTGGGGACATTGAGATAAAGAGCCTGAACTTCAACAGGAGGCCAAAGAACAGCTTTGGGGAGCACCAACACCTTTAAGTACGCCTGACACAGTAAGAATCTAAGGGGGAAAAAAAAGTTTTTATGTACAAATATGCACATATGGCTATTCCTAAACCATTTCTTTAAAATATTTAAGATATAACCTCCAGAATTTCTTTAAAGTAGCATAAATATTTCTGGTGGACAGGTAGGAGTAGCAAAAAAAAAAAAAAATCTTAAATGGACATAAATTTCCTGCATATTCATTTGATTCAAAGCAATGAGTTAGCTTTTGAGGGAAAGGATGACTTTAAGAAGGCAGCCTTGAGGTAAAGTAACAACGGTTGTATACTCTGATATAAAATTTAAGTCTTCAACAGATCATATTTTGATATGTTCTCTATACTGCAAGATTATTTTGGAAGGTATTTTTCATGAAATAAAAATAATAATTACTACAAAAAATTCATTTATTAAAATGAGTGATTTATTTTTAATTTGTTAAAATGAATTCATTATTAAAATTCATATCTATAAACAAGCCAATAAAAAAAGGACAAAAGCAATAGGGTAACATTTTTAATTGTATGAATGTAGTTTTTCCTCTTTTTACATAGAGTTTATTTTTTTAGAGCTGTTTAAAGTTCACAACAAAATTGAGCAGAAAGTCCAGAGAATTCCCATATTCCCCTTGCCCTGCTTCCAACACCCACAGCCTCCTTCACAGTCAATACCACACTGAAGTGATACATTTCCTAGAAATGATAAGCCTATACTGACACATTGTCATCACCCAAAGTCCATACTTTCTGTTAGGGTTTACTATTGGTGTTGTGCATTCTCTGGGTTAGGAGAGATATTCAATGACATGTCTGTAGTATATGTGTTGGACAACTAGCTTTTCTTCCTTTTTTTTAAATTAAATTTAATTTTTTTCAGTGTCCCCAAATTCACTTTTTATGTGCCACACCTAGTGCTCCATAATGCAATAAAACCTCAGTGTGTTTCTCAGAGTCCACAGTCTCTCATGGTTTGTCTCTCCCTCCAATTTCCCCCAACTCACTTCTCCTCTCCAACTCCCAATGTCCTCCATGTTATTCCTTATGCTCCACAAGTAAGTGAAACCATATGATAATTGACTCTCTCTGCTTGACTGACTTCACTCAGCATAATCAGTTCTAGTCCCCCATCCATGTTGATAAAAAAGTTAGAAATATGTAAACATGAAATCACTAGCAGATAATCCAGCAAAAATGAGGCTTTCTGATGGAGGCACAATATTCCATTGTATATATGGACCATATCTTCTTTATCCATTCTTCTGTTGAAGGGCATCTTGGTTCTTTCCACAGTTTGGTGACTATGGCCATTGCTGCTATGAACATTGACAGCTAGCTTTTCTGATTATAATGTAAGTGCCTAACATTAAGCTTTTGATTGCAAAGGCATTTATTAAAAAGACAAAAACAAAAATTAAAAAAAAACAAAACAAACAAAACAAAAAAACAAAAACCAACAACAACAAAAACCCATATATCTCAGATAAATATATTGCTAGCCACACAACTGAATTAAGAGTGAGGTCGATTCACCCATGTATTTTCTTATTTATTTATTTATTTATTTAGATTTACTGAGAGAGGGAGAGAGAGAGAGAGCAAGTGAGCACACACACAAGTTAGGGCAGCAGGCAGGGCAGAGAGGAAGGGCAGTGAAAAAGGAGAGGGAAAGGATGTACCAGTCCATCCACAACAGTGACTCTGGGGAAACATCTATGGGGGTTCACTGCAGGTGGTACAGGTCTAGGAGAGCGCTTCATGCTTTCCCAGCAAAGCATCATTATACATAGGCTGAGACCCACAAAAACACATGTGTCCATAATCATAGTATCATGCAGGGTATTTTCACTGTCCTAAAATCCTCTGTTCTCAGCCTATGTACACATTCCCAGCAACTATTGATCCCTTTACTATATCCATAGTTTGTCTTTTCCAGAATGTCATATAGTTGGAATGATGCAGTATGTGGCCTTTTTAAATGTTTTTCCCTTTGTAATATGCATTTAAATTTCCTCCGTATCTTTTCATTACTTATATGTCATTATTTTTTAAGCACTGAATAATATGCCATTGTCTAATATACTAAAAGTACAAAATCAATTCACCTTCTGATGTACATCTTGTTGTTTTGGTAATTACATGGACATTTATGAATACAGTTCCTATAACATCCGTGTGCAAGTTTTTGTGTTGATAAGTTTTCAATCCCATTGGGTAAAAACCAAGGAGAGTGATTGCTGGATTCATAGAGTAAAAGTATGCTTAGTTTGGTAAGAAACTGCTAAACAAACTGTCTTTCAAAGTGGCTTTCCTAGTTTACATTCCTATAAACAATGAATAAGAGTTCCTGTTCCTGTACCTCCTTTCCAGCATTTGGTGTTAATGGTGTTCTGGATTTTGGACATTTTGACAGGTTTTCAAGGGCATCTCATTGTTTTAATTTGCATTCCCTGATGACATATGATGTGGAACATCTTTCCATATGTTTATTTTCCATCTGTATATTTTCTTGGTGTGGTGTTAAGATTTTTGGTCTTTTTTTAGTTGAGTTGTTTTTTTCATATTGTTAAATCTCAAGAATTATTTGTATATTTTGAATAAGAGTTCTTTATCAGACGTGTGTTTTGCATTAATGCATTTTTTTGAAAAATGGAAAATACACCAGAGGAAATGCTCCTGCCAAGTTTAGGGAATAATTTGCAAATAGAGTGACAACAGATGTAACTAATTTTGTTTCTGCCTGTTTACAATCACCGTGCTCTCATGGTTTATTTTAAATCTATTGTTAAATGTAAGAATATGCAATTATATGGTGGTTGTAGACAAGACTGGCACCCAAAATCAGTTTGATTAATTCTGAACCACTATAAACTTAACTTTTGAAACTTGTCTGAATTGCTTGAGTGGAGTTTTACCATGTAACTGAGAGTTCTCAGAATTAACTCATATGTAGAATACATAGATTATTAGAGGGATAATAAAATAATAAAAGTGAGCTAATTAAGCAATTGAATATTTAGCACATTGTTAAAAGAATGATCACTACATGAGTTATCTTGATTTTATACCAAACAAAACCAAAATCAAAACTTCACAGGGAAATATTGTGCCATTGGGATTACTTAGAATTTCTAGTGCATGTAGATATTGAAACAAGTATTGATAGTAGGTAGTTTAATTCTTATTTCAAAATTTTCTACAAACAAAGTCTTATTCCCTTATTGTCTACACACAATGCATATTATTTCTTCCTCTGTACTGTTTAGTAAATTTATTCACTGCAGAGGTGCAAACACCTTCCTATGGTGAGAATTCATACTAACCATAACCTATTCGAAATGAGCAGTTTGAATAGATAAATATATATATAATCTATCTATATTTAGAAATGTATATTTTATACAATTTAAATATTTTCTTTAGACATCTTGCATTTCCTTTTGTTTTCCTTATCTACTAATCTTCAATGAGGTCGATAACAGACAAATATAGAGAGTTGTTCTGTAAGGTGTTATCAACTGAATGTTTACATCCTCCCCAAATTCATATGTTGAATTCTAAATCCCAAAGTGTTAGCATTAGGAGATGAGGCCTTTGTGAGGTTATTAGGTGATAAGGGGGGGAGGGGGCTCTGCCATGAATAGAATTAACACCTTTATAAAAGAGACCCAAGAGAGCTCTCCCACTCATTCCTCTAAGGAGGCACATGTTGACAAGATTACTGTCTGTGAACCAGGAAGGAGCTCCTCACCAGACACCATATCTGTAGGTGCTCAAATCTTGGACTTTTCAGTCTCCAGAACTGTGAGAAATAAATTGTGCAAACCACCCAGTCTATACTTTTTGTTATAGCGGTAGAGGTCTAAGCAGACTAAGACACAGCTTTTTGGTTTGTGTGTATGTGTTGGCGGGAGGGGGGGTGGTAAAAAAAAACAAAACACTTTCTTTATAAAACACTTTAATTTAGTGAAATAAAACTATGTTTGATTATTTGCAGTGCCCAAACCCAGTTTCACCAAGAAGTTAAGCTCATTCACATTTTCCCCAGGTTGAGGACCTATGGGTTCACCTGAGAAGAGTCCACTTAGTTTTCATTTGTTTGGTTTTAGGTAACTGCATAAGCGAAAAGATTCTCCAAGAACTATTTCATAGTTTTTAAATTATCCCCTCTCATGTATCACCAAATATAGTTCAGGGTCAATGTTATTGCTTCATCGATAAATTTTTATTTTTCATTACTTTCCTGCAACTTTTCTTAAAATTTTATTATAAATAGTTATTGTTATAATTTACTCAAGCCCACTTAACTATTATCTTTATCATGAACAGTTGTTGTATGAAAATACATTTTTATACAAAGACAGGCATTGGCTGTATTACCTATAAGGGTCGGTTCTATCTCTGAAAGAGATAACTGATTTTTATTTCTTCTCATAGTCATTATGTAACCTTGGATAAATTATTCTACTTCACTGTGCCTCAGTATACTCATTAAAAAAAAGGGATAAAAATAAGGCCAATTTCACATGCTTACAGTGAGAATTAATCTAAATAAAGTTTAGGAGATGACCTGGCACACAGAAAATGTTCAATATAATGTTTGTCCTTCTTATGTAGAATCTACTGTTCAGCTTCATCACACAACTCAAAATTGCTAAATTAAATGAATATTCATCAGTTGTTATATGTCTTTTAAGCTGTTCTTGAAAATGTTGAATACTTTCGTTCTTGAACTAACTTTTCCCCTTGACTTCTGTAACACAGCTTTCCATAATATAGATCTCTGGTGTCTTTTTTTTTTATAAGGACACAAGTTCTATCAGATTAGGTCAAATTTTATTTAATCTTATTATTCCCTTAAAGGTCCTATCTCCAAAGCAGTCACATTGGGGATAAGGGCTTCAATATATGAAACTTAGGGGTCAAAATTTAGTCCATGACAAGGGCAGAGCACAAATATTTTTTCAGGATTCATGTATTTAGACAGTGTGTTATCACTTTTAAGATTGTGTAGAATTGAAATTCTCTTCTTATATAAATAATAAGGAATTAGAATCTCTAAATCATCTAGTGCAGGATTAGCAAGCTATGTCCTATGACCCAAATCCAAATTTATTTGGTAAATAAAGTTTTATTGAAATGCAGCACATTCATTCTTTTGTGTATCATTTATATCTGCTTTTGTGCTACAACAGAGTTGAGTAGTTGCAACAGGCATTGTATGGCACACAAATCTTAAAATATTTACTAGTTATATTTTACAGAAAGTTTACTGATCTCTAACCTAATTCATATGACTCAGGTCACAGAAAAGGAAACTGAAGTTTGGAAATGTTATTACACTTCTTAACATTTATGATACCAGCCTTAAATATGGCCTTAAATGGTTCTTGCCTCCTGACATTCTTGTTGTTGTGTAGGTTTCTTCCATATTGAATCAGGGCTGGCCTGAGTGAACCACAGATTATGGTAGAAGGGAGAGCGTATGAACTTGAAGTTAAGCTATTAATGGTATTCAATCTTCTTTCTTGGTTTTGATTTGATTCTGGGAGAAGGCAGATGACATGCGATTAGGAAACTCAAGTAACTCTGAGGAATGGCCCATGTGGAGGAAAACAAGCTCTCATCAATAGCAAGTATCAAATTGCTAGCTATATAGGTTAACCATCTTAGAAATGCCTCTTCCATCCCCTTAAAGCCTGCAATCTTATGCAACACTTAAATCAAAACTATATAGCCAACTTGCTCTAGAATTCTTGGTCCATAAAGTTGTGAAGGATATCAGTGATTATTGATTTTTTCGGACACTGGTTTTGTAGTGATTTGTTACACATTAGATGGTTGATACAATATCAGAAAACCTGTGTTCTAATGCATATTCATAAAGTAGAAAAAAAAGATCAGAAGGTTTTATTGTATTTGATATTTGTCCTTATAATTTAAACTAGATATTTACAAACCCCAAAATTAAGATCGAAATATGCCTTCAGATTTAACATGAAACATGTTGAAACTTTTAGTTCTAGTGTTTCTTTATTTTGAAAACTGAGACATGAAATAATTTTTATTAATCAATAATTATTAATTAATACTTAATTTGGTAATGTGAAATAATCAAAGGAGAACATAACATGGTTCTCTGAGCAAGGGATTGGTGTTGTCCTAAAAAGTATACTTGGGAAATTAACAAGGATGAACTTTAATTCATATCCCTACTGCCAATTTCCAATAAATTTCAAAGAAAAACAAAATTTATCTAAAGGAACTTAATTGCAAGAAATCAAAGATTTCAATATTAAGACTTAAAACCATAAAACTTCTTGTAGAAAACACTGGTGGTAAGTTTTTTTTTTTTTAATTGACAGCAAAAGCAAAAGCAACAAAACCAAAAAATAAACAAGTAGGACTATATTAAATCAAAAATCTTCTGCACAGCAAAGGAAATCATCAGAAAAATGAAAAAGCAACCTACTGAATAGGAAAAAATATTCACAAATCCTATATCTGACATGGAGTTAATATCCAAATTATATAAAGAACTCATAAAACTCACAATGACAAGACAAACAATTCAACTAAAAATGGGCAGAGGTTCTGATTAGACTTTTTTTTCCAAAAAAGACATACAGATGGCCAAGAGGTAAATGAAAGATGTTCAGTATCACTAATCATCAGGTAAGTCAAAACCATAATGAGATATTACCTCACACCACTTAGAATGACTCATAAAAAGACTAAAAATAACAAAACTGTAGAGGATCTGGAGAAAAGGGAACTCTTATGCACTGTTGGTGAGAATGTAAACTGGTGTATACACTATGGAAAAAGATAGGGAAGCTCCTCAAAAGATTTAAAAAAATAGAACTACCAAATGACATAGCAATTCCACTTTAGGTTTTTATCCGAAGAAAATGAAAACAATAACTTGACAAATTCCTTACACCCCATGTTCATTGCTACATTATTTACAATAGCCAAGATATGGATGCAATTTAGATGTCCACCAATGAGTGAATGGATTAAAAAAAAAAAAAAAAGGTCACACACACATAGACACACGCACACTGGAATATTATTCAGCCATAAAAAGGAAACAAAATCCAGTTATTTGCACCAACATGGATGAACCTTGAAGGCATTATGCTATGTGAAATAAGTCAGTTAAGGAAAGGCAAATACTGTATGTTCTCACTTATATGCATTACCTAAAAACAAAAGGCAAAACAAAAAAAGAACAAACAAAAATGAGCTAATGGATACAGAGAACAGATAGGTAGTTGCCAGATGTAGCAGAGTACGGAGTGGGAAAAAAATGGGTGATGGAAGTTAAAAAGTACAAACTTCTAGCTATGAAGTATATAATTCATAGGGATGTGATGTACAGCATGGAGATTTGTAGTTAATACTGTATTCCATATGTGGAAGTTGATAAGAGAATAAATCTTAAAAAGTTTTATTAAAAAAAAACTATGTATTTTGATAAATACTAACTAGACTAATTGCGGTAGTCATTTCTCAATATACATTAATATTGAATACTTGTGCTGTACACCTGAAACTAAATAAAAGCATACATCAATTATTAAAAAAATCAATAAAAACAAAACCTGAAAAATGTCAAAATTTAGAAAAAAAACCCGTAACTGCCAAAACAGCATTAAATTTAAACACTTAATCCCCTTAACAGTTTGGTTAAGATTTAGAATGTCTTCTCTATGTTTAATTATCTTTAGAGAGACAAAATTAATTCATATTGCCTGGTGCATAATTGTTGTTCAGTAAAAGTTTATTTTAGGAATGAGAGAATGAGTAAGTAAACCCATGCAAAAAAGCACCCAAACTACACATATTCTATTAATTTTCTGTTTTTTTGATTTGGGGAGGAGGGATGAGAGTGGCAAATAGAAATTTAAAAATTTAAAAAAAAAGCATTTTCTCCAAGCACTTATATATACTTATTAAACTATTCCATTATTTTTTCTCCTGTTTTGTAAAGCTCAAAATTACTTCAAAATTCTGGAGTTAAGGAATTTATAGATCATATATTTTTACAGCATATAAGAGATGAGATAGAGAAATAGTTGCATTCTGCTTTTGTAACTATTTTCATAGGTTTCCAAAGTAGCTTGTGTCTCTAATTCTCTTAGTTTAGACTGTATATATTAAACATAATTCATTAATGCCATCTTCCGCTTCAAAAAAAATTAAAAAGCTCTTACTCTGTATAAGATGTTGCACTATGCTCTATGGGTTATTCAATCATAAGTAAATTATTCTGGTTCTCAAATATGTGTCCATTGGGGGAAGTAAAACAACACAAATAACCCAAAGACAGTAAGAAGTGATGAAGGCCTTTAGGGAGTTATAAATTAAGTGCTATCAGAGCACAAAAGAAGAGAGTAATTCTAGTTGTTAGGGAGAAGTCATAGAGGGGATGTGTCATTTCATTTTTAGAATATACAGGATTTGATAAGGTGGAGTTACGGCAAGAAAGAAATATGCCATTAATGAAATGCCTTGGAGAACAGTAGAAGCAAAGACATGGTGGTAGAAACAATTTTAAGCATAACCAGAGGTTAGTGGGCATTTCGCTTGGCCCCATAAATGTAGAGGGGCTAGTTATATGAAATGTGGACAAATACCAAGCACCTATTAGGCCAAAGAATTTTATCTCCTTCCAAAGCGCAGTGAAACCTTGTCATTGTTTGAGCTGAATTTCAAGAAGTTTACTAATCCTTACAGTAAGCAAATATATACAATATGGAAAACAACTAAAATCATTGTGATGATAATTCAGACAACAAGAAACAAATTTGAACTACCAGCTTACAATAGAAATGGACAGAAGGAGGCCAGATTCCAGAGATAATTATATTTGTTACAATATTTATTTTTAATGACTAAGTTGTCATGGATATGGATACAATACGTAAAATAACCCATATTTTTATATAAAAAAGTTGGCTGATACATATTCTGCACTTCAGTAAGTTTTGGCATATGTTAATAAAAGAAATTTCCAAGCACTTATAATAGGATTCATATATAATATATAAAAAAAGGTAAAATGGATATCTTACAAGTAATTCTCAGTGTGAAGGTGGATGGGCATGAGAAGAGAGCACAGTCATATCCACCAAGATGATGGAGCTTTTTCAAACCATGGGTAGCTAAACAGAACATCTCATCCAGGTAGAATCTAAGGGTAAGTCATCACAGCACAGGTGAGCTGAGACTCATGGAGGGAGTGGGTGCAGCAGGTTTACAAGGAAATATTTTTAAGCATTTCCTTTTGCTGTTTCTGTGGCTAGAGATGATGAGTTCTTTTTCTTTAAGTATGGCTTCTATAAATTCAAACTAAAAAAAAGTCCTGATAAGTCATTTCTAACATGCATGTTGGATGGATGCAAAATTTGTTTCAATTTATTAAAACATAATAAGATGATCATGAATAATAAACAGTTTAGAAGATAATACCCCAGATGCTTTGTCTTTGGAGTCTCTAATTTGCCCTTGGGTGCAGAAGAATCGTAGGTTTTGAAAATCTAACATAATATTAAAAACAATATATAATAAACCTTTAAAATATGCAAATACAGTAGGACTTTGTTCAGTGGTTCCTTTATTTCTCTCTGTAAGCAAGTCTCTTTTGATTAAAATAATAAAAAACACACTATTAACTCCTTATATTTGTGGAAAGGATTATCTGCATCAAACTAAAAAAAGGAGAACAGGAGAGTAAGGAACAGAGAGGAAATGAATGGAGGGAGGGAAGAGAGAGAAGAAATGTTTCTTTCCCTTCCATGTCCCTTTTCTGAAAGTTGCTAGGGGATGACTAAAGTAAGGCCAAATAAATGTAAATAACTAGATATCTTCAAGGCACTTGGATAATTCACTGAATTATTCATTTTTATCTTTATGTTTTGCATTTCAAAGATAAAACTGGATTGTATTAAGTTCTGTATTCTTTCTACCAAGCTCCTGATGAAACCTTTTTTTTTTTCTTTTTAGTTCAAGAAAATGAGTACAATGACAGAAAGATAAGATAAAGAAGTTAATTAAAAAGAAAAAATCTACCTCTAACATTTGTAATCCAACTTTGCAGAACTGACAATCTAATGTATTTTAAAATTAATAATATGAAAAGAACAACATAATTTATAAACTGTTTAAAACTTAGAGTAATACTGTATGAGGACAAACAAAATATCTTGTGCTTTCAAGTTAAATTTCATTTTTCATGTCGGCTAGCCAAGTATCAGCCAAGAGACAATTCCAAAATTTGAATTAAGATTGTTCTTTTTTAAAAACCTATATGCAAATCACGTGTGATCTTTCCATTAAAGTAATATGTATTTTCTAGGCTGTAATATTGATACTTACTATTTGAGACACATTCCAAATATTTACACACATATACTCTATATTCTGCAGCTGCTACTTTATACAAAATGTGAAAAGTAAACAGGGAAAATAAATGTTTCATTTTCAGAAGGTATGGATAAAAATAAAAGTAAAAATCCCCCATTTTTCAGTCAGTCAACTGGGACCTATTTCCCTAGCAATATCCCACTACTAAGACAAATATTAATTTTTCCCTCATAAGCATTTAGGTATTTCTAAATATAGTTCAAGTTTGAAGATTTTTATTTCTGCATAATTGAGTTGTAAAAACTTTCTCTTTACTTGAAATTTCTGTAAATGCTTTATTTTAAATGAATTCTATTTCTACAAAAATAATAATTTAAAAATATGTCTGCCCAAATATCATATAATTTCATTCATTTGTGGAATTTAAGAAACAAAACAGGTGTATATAGGGGAAAGGAATGAAAAATAAAATAAGAAGCAAATTGAGAGGGAGGCAAACCAGAAGAGATGCTGAACTCTAGGAAACAAACAGGGTTCCTGGAGGGGAGGCAGGTGGAGGGATGGGGTAACTGGGTGATGGGCATTAAGGAGGGCACGTGATGTAATGAGCTTTGGGTGTTATATGCAACTGATGAATCACTAAATTCTGTCCTGAAACTAATAAAAAAAAAAAAAAGAAAAAATTATAGTCCTACTAAGAAAAAAAAATGTGTCTGTCAATGTGTGTCACAAATTTAGGTAACATTCATGAAAATCTGGTGGTAGTTTACTATTATAGTACTGTAGTCAAAGTCATGAATTTAAAAATTCAATCTTTTTAACTTCAGATTCTGACTGTGCCCTGACTCTGTGACGTTGGGCAACTTGCTCCATCTCCCTTTGAATTACTTCCTTCATTTTAAAATCAGGATAAGACCGGTCTCAACCTCATAGGGTAATTTTTTTTTTTTTTTTTTACAGATATTGTTTACATTTATTCATTTGAGAGAGGGAGACAGAGAGAGCACACAAGCAGGGGAAGAGGCAGAGGGAGAGGGAGTAGCAGGCTGCCAGTTGATCCAGCCTGGAGCCTGAGACCTGGGGCTCAATCCCATGTCCTGGAAATCATGACATGACCCAAAAGGAGATGCTCAACCATCTGAGCCACCCAGGTGCCACCCTCATAGGGTAATCTTGAAGATTAAGTGAGAGGACACGAAAGGCACATAGCACTGTCCAGCCCACATTTTTGGCCTTCGATAAATCTGAGCAATTGTTATTTTCAGCTTAGGCCAAAAAGTTTGAAAATGATTTAGGGAATTTTCTTAATTTTAAATCATAAAAGTTAAAATTGAAACCAGTCTCAGGTATGGAATAATCATCCACTTTGTTGTTAGACAACTTTAGAGAGATAGTAAGAAACTTTTCATAGCTGAAGTTTATTTGCTTATTGGAAATAAAATGGTAATGCGTTTTTCCAAAGAACAAAATTTTAAAAAAGATGTATTCTCAAAATTCAAGATACAAAAAGGTATAAGTAATTTATATAATTAATCTCACACGTGGGTAAGCACCATAAGAAAAACAGACAAATTGCTAGTGGGAGGGTCCTTTTAAGAAAGGAGAACCAGAAAAATTATTCAATAGAGACCAAATTTTGTAGCCTGGACAGGCAGTTGTCTGGACTATGACCTGAGAGGAAACTAGCAATATAACGTTGAAGCATATGCATCCTTTCACATACGTGCCCCCTCCAAAGGGGAAAAAAAAAAAAAAAAAAAAGGAAAAGAAAAAGATAGGAAGTGTTTGAAACATTCTGTTGCCGGACAGTTTTAGTGATAAGTCAGAAGAATGTAACTATCAATATATGGATTAATGCTAAAAGACCAAAGTAACAGCTTTCTTTTGGCCAAGTTGTAATAATTTGAGCATCAAAATAATAATATAATATGCTGGGGCACCTGGGTGGCTCAGTGGGGTGGGCCTCTGCCTTCGGCTCAGGTTATGATCCCAGGGTCCTGGGATCGAGCCCCGCATCAGGCTCTCTTCTCAGCGGGGAGCCTGTTCCCCCCCACCCCGCCTGCCTCTCTGCCTACTTCTAATCTGTCTGTCAAATAAATAAGTAATCTTAATAAAAAATATTTAAAAAATATATAATATGTTGAGTCCCTCAAAAGGCACAACTATTCATAATACAAATATATGGAAAATCAATATATAATTTATAGTGTATAAAATATATGTACTAAAGCATGCAATATATAATGATTGTGTAATATCACACACTAGATAAAATACATAATGATATATAATATGTTTTATATTTTCTTTCAAAGTGATTCTAGCAAAAATGGGAAATAGGACCAAAATAGGAAGAACTGGTGAGAGTATCCATGGTCATAAGAGTCTTAAGTGTCCATTGACACCAATGTCATTGTATACATTATCAACTGTCATGTGAAAATAACATTCAAACTCAACAGTTTAACAATGGACATTGATTAGTTCAGTTTCAAAGGAGCCAGAATCTAGGAATGGCTTATAAGGCTAGTTCTGTTCATTCCCCGTCTGTTGTCATTTCAAGATTTGACTCTCACTGAGGATCTATTTCTAAGTTAATTTACTAATAGATTTTGGCAGGCCTCCATTCTTGAGGGTTGTTGGACTGAAGACCTTCTCAGTTGTTCCTGGGTCTTGGTTTTCCCCAAAGTGAGCTTTGTCCAAAAGAGAAAGAGATAGGACAATCAATGTGAAAGCCACAGTGTATTTATAATCTGGTATTCAAAGGGACACACCATCACTTCCACTTCATTCTGATTGTTAGAAGCACGTCTGTAAATCCTGTCATACTGTAGAGAAGAATTAGGGTCCATCTGTTAAGAATGAAGATGGTAAATAATTTGTGGACATATATATTTTTTTAAATCTGTGAGTTATCAACTCTGTAACAAGAATAAAAAGAATTGTGTTTTCCAGAAATTATGGATTAACAAAATACTCTAAATGGAGAGACTGGTTGTATAGTCATAACACATTGTGATCTAGGAACTAAAATTTCATAATTATGCTGCTAATTGAGATGAGCTACTTAAAATAGACACAGTTTATCAATAGTACTAACTACCAAGTCAATATGAAAAAAAGTGACAGGCTAATTGACGAGATAATGCCTAAAAAGCAAAGCTAAAAGGAGAAAATAAAAAAGAAGATTAAAGGAAATTGTACTTTTGTAAAACCTGTGAGCTTAGAAAAAAGCCACTGGTATAAGCATAGAGTTTAACTCTGGCAAGTTGGTCTGCTGGCTGGTATCAGCTTAGATTTGCTAGCAAGTTTCACATCATCCTCAAGAATCAGTTGGTTAGTAACCCATAACTTAAAATCTGGGCTTGGATGAACTAGTAGTGGTTCGGTGTCATTTTTTGTTTTTTGTTTTTGTTTGTTTTACTTGAGTCTGAAAATGTTAATATAATCCAGAAAATATACAAATAAGTATGTGTTACTGTACTGAATTAAGGGCATATTAGAACATAGATAATGAGGAAATTAAACCCGATATTATTTTCATGGAAGTATGTTATAATGAGTACTGTGAGATACTTTTTTATCCTTTATCTGCTATTTAATATATGTGAAATGCTCTAAAAATAAAAGCCATATTCACTCTAGCTGGTATTCCTGGTTTTTTCTTCCTATTTTATTTTTACTTTTTTCCTATAGCTGCAGTCTTGGGCCCTTTTGCATTGGAAGGCTTAGGAATACCAAGCAAACATAAGTTTCCTGAAGAATATTTGTGCACTTTCTCTTTCTAACTTAATGAACTGATTCATTCTTTTTCATGTTTCAACTAGGTTTATTAGTGCAGATAAAATGAAATAAGTAAACTCATATCTTGAAATTTAATATAATGATCATATTTTGTTCTAAAGACTATTCAATGTTTAGATTTTTTCCCCTCTTAATCTTAATTAGTTCTATCATTTGACATACCTTATGCATAGCTCAACAACCTAGTGCATTTCTAAAAGCTGCATAATTTGAAAATAATGATGCATTTATTATGATACAAAGCAACTACTGACTATTGATACTAAAATAAAGCTTTCTAAGAAAAATATCTCCAGGAGAGTAAAGCAAGCTAGTAAGAAAGAATAAATAAATTTAATTTGGTGATGGATAAAAATTCCCTAATGCTAAGGAAATAGAAGACTGCTACTTAAGGTCTATAAAGAGCTAAAAAAGTGGTTTGACTATTTGATTTTTAAGCAGGAGTCTGCAACACTGTTTAAGCTTTTTATAAGGTAAATTGAAACAGTGCATTTAATATACTGAACAAAATTCATGACCACAGTATGCATCCAAAGATGTTTGTGTTTTTCAACATATTTTTAAGTACCTTATAAATCATGATTAATTATAGACTATCGTTTTATCGGAGCTAACAGGTCAATTAATTATTGACTAAGGTGAAGAGCTGTCCATTGGATAAATGCTAGATAGAGTAGAGGCTAAAAGATGAGTTGGAGGGCACTGAGTGGGAGGGAAAGCCAGCCCTGGCATAGGGAAACTCTGTTTCACTATGTTTAATTTCACTTTTGCCACAATCTAAGAACCCCATCATGAAGCACAGGGAATTAGGCATACATTAAATACATACAACAGAGAAAATTTGTAAAGGAATTGAAAGACATAGATGGAAGCTAGCATTTGTTGAGTTTGTGTTGTTCATATAAGCTATCAATTCTTTTTCATGGCCTTCATTACAAATTAGATTCAGTAGTCCGGAGGGCCAATTTAGTGCAGGAACTGGGGACTGTTGCACTACTGTTGTTAGAAAACTAGCACAGAAAACTCTTAGGCAATATTAGAACTAATACCAAAGTTCAGGAAGGTCATGAAGTATATTGCCAACTTCCTCAGTTAATGATGTCTTTCTATACTGGCATTTGTCAATTAAAAAATATAATAGGAAATAACACTTAAAGCAACAAAAACTATGTGTCTGGAAATAACCTACCCCAAATGCAAAAGAATACAAATCTATAGTAGAATAAATGCAGGCACAAAATTTGTCCATGTAAAATTGTCATTTTACTCAAATGATATATAAAATCACTGC